>JAOEHY010022863.1:0-19429 GCA_025447955.1 Psilopsiagon aurifrons
CCGCGGCCTGCTCGGCGCCGGGGCCCAGCGTGAGGACGGCGTTCTCGATGCGCACCACCACGCTTTGGTTGTTGATGGTGATGGTCCCCGAGAACGACCCGTTCTCCGCCCCGCCGCCATCGCGGGGCAGCGGCGGCGGCAGCGCTCCGGGGGCCTCCTCCTGTGGCGGCGGTGGTAGTGGCGGGCCGGGCTGGGTGCGTCCCCCTTCGCCGCTTCCCGAGCCGGGCTCGGCGGCTCCGCGCACCACGTTGAGGACGAGCAGCAGCCCGTCGTTGTCGGGCGCGGGCCCCGCCGGCGGCGCGCAGGGGCTGGGAGCCGGGCTGGCCTCCGGCTTCTCCTCCAGCAGCAGCACCGGGAAGCTCACGTAGAGAGCCGAGGAGGCGGCGGCGGGCGGAGGGTCCCATGCGGGCGGCGGACGGCGCGGGGCGGCGGGCGGCGCAGCGGGGCCGCCATGTTGCGCGGCGGGCAGCCCCTGCGTTTCCATCTTGGGGGTCCCTGTAGCGGCGCCTGAAACCGGAGCCGCGGGGCGGGGCCGGCGCGGGGAAAACGCGGAGCGCGGAGTCACGGAGCGGGAGGAGCCGGGAAAACGCGGAGCGCGGAGATACGGAATGGAGGGCCGGGCTGAGCGCTGCGGTCGGGGTGTGGGGGGGGCCACGGAGCGGACTCCAGCGAGGGGATGCGCTGCGGTTTGCACCTCAAAGTGGCACTGTTGGGATTATTTGGGGATTATGGCGGTGTTTGTCCGTTCCGATTAATAGCGAGGAGGAGGCTGTGCCGAAGCAGAGCGGTTCCAGGCTTGCAAACCGCGGGTGGAGTTACAGTAGGTAAATAGGTGAGGCAAATATGCTGGGGGTAGGAAACAGGCTCTAAAGTAACAGATTGATACTCAAATCAGTTGAGCCTATGCAGGAAAAATCCTAAGGATTCACCTAACGCATAAAACCTGTTTCTCTCTCATGTTCAGCTGGCTCCTGGCCCTCCAATACTTAAGGAAAAGGGAAGATTATCCTGTATTTGCCATGAAAATCCCTCTGTTGGAGCGGGGAGCAGCCCCAGCAGATGGTGCTGTGATCCTTCCTTCCCCGGCTCGCGTTATTCCTCCTTCCACTGAGCGATTCAGCGTCAAATCTGCAGGAGCAAGGATGGGATGCAGCTGGTACTTCTTGCCGTAGAGCTGTAGGCTCTAGGCGTGCTTTAGCTCACTACAGAAATCCACTGCCTGGATGAGAACTGCAGCAGATAAAGATGGACAGCTTGAAGGCTGCTCTCCATGTGTTGGGCTGGTCCAGCAGTGAGCTCAGCTACCCAAACCCAACCTCAGCATCCTCGCAGAACAACATCCCATTCACAGTCCCATTTGCTCTGCAAACAAGTCGAGAACAGGTAAAACGAGGCCCAGCAGAGCTCAGAAAGGGACTCTTCACACTGGGCTTATGGATGCTGGATGTCACCCGTTTCATTCCAGGCAGGAACAGGTTACGCTTCTCCAGGCCCTACAAAACTCAGTCCAGCCACATTTGTTAAGGGTCAAAATGTGCAGTTTAAAGAGCAAAGCAGATTTAAACATATACACATTACTACATATACTACATAGTTAAACAACAGTGAACGGTCATAAATGCGAGCAACTGCTCATCAGTTCATGTTCTGATGCTTTTCTGTAAGCCGTTTTGCCTTACTCATACTTTACAATCTGAATTTCAGCTGGTAGCTCTTGTATAGCACTTTCACATTAGGTTCTATGGCTCTCTCCAGGTAGTCCAGAGTTACAAACTCCCAGGGCCTTGAGCACCATTAAACAAAAGTATTCTTGCAAATTCATGGCCTCTGTTCAATAAAGCTACAAGGATGAAAATAAGGTTCCTTTTTTGGTCTGGAGGTGAGTTTGCTGGCAAGTACCCCAGTACTAAACAATACAGAAGGTAAAGAATTCATCATAAATACTTCATCCACAACTTGTCTTTGGTGGATTTTCAACTCAGAATTTAGATGAATCTATGGAACAACTCTAGAATCCTTAGTACAGACGAGCCAGTGTATTTTCTGGTTGTTCCTCTTGACACAACAGCACCCTAGTGCTTTCAGCCTGTGAAGACTGAAGTGGTTTTGTACAACACCAAGATACTAACTTTGGACCCAGTCCAGTGTGGTTGTTACTAATAGGTAACGTATAACATATGTCAAAGCAAGGGCTGTCAAATCTGGCTGGCAACTACTCACATCTCAATCGTGTAACTTGGCAATGTGGGTGGGTTTTCCATAAGATAAAGCAATTCCCATCAACTGCAGATTGCAGCTCACAGAAGGCTCGGTTACAAGCAGATGCCACTCTCACTGTTCATCTGGAGGCATACGCAGTATGTGAACAGAGTAAGGAAATGTTTATGATTCCAAGCAAATGCTTTCTTCTACCTGGCACCAGAGGCAATACAGAGCTGCAGTGTGCTCACCTGGCACGTACCACAGGGGCCCCATAATTGTATAGCCTTGAGACCCCACAGTCCTGTAGACAGCAGCTCATCACAGCTCATCTGCAGCAGGCAATGCAGTTTTACCTATGTAAGCCCTTTTCCTTCCAATTCCAGTTCCTTTCCTTGCAATGAATAGTTTCTTACTGCAAACTGTTCCAAATCCGTTAGTAAAGACTATCCCCGACATCAGTGGAGCTGTCACAGATAGAGGTTTGCCCCGTTAACAAGTTAAAGGGAAAGAAAAAGAACTCACATAGGACAGACATTTGCAAGGCTTTTATCATTCGACCAGAGAGCAAAACAGGTATTGAGGAAACAACTTCAAATGTATCTGCAAGGACAAAATTGCACTTGGAATACCGCTAACGTTTCACAGCTTGCTCCAGGATGCTCTCATCCACCACCTTGTGAGGGAGAGTCACCTTCAGAGCGGCGTTCTCCTTCATTGCTTGGCAGATCGTTTCATAAGCGTAGTCATTACCCGACCAGCAGCGCCTGGCAACCTGTCAGACCAGAAAATCAATGGGTGTAAAACCCCTGCATTTCTCTTGCCACATTCGTCTTGCACAACATCTGTGCAAACACTGGCGCCCGATTTCATAACAAGAAATCTTTCAACCAGTTTCCTTACTGTTTGGGAAGTGATTTTTGTAATATCTACTTCATTTTCAGGAGTGACATTTGGGTACACTTGGTACATCTTCCTGCAGAAACATACCATTGGACAAACAACATTGGTAGGGCCAGGCACCTTAAAAACGTCACAAGAGTCTCTCTTTAAAAGTCATTGTGCACTCAATCCCAGCTCTGGCTTTACACAACAGCATCACTTAAGCAATTGATGCTCTTGCAGTGGGAGAAGGCAAGAAGGAATTCTGCAATCCTCTTGGGAAGTGAAACAGAATAGGTCATAGCAGTATTGCAAGGAACTCTCAATACATCCGGTCCTTGAGAGGCTACATGACTGAAACACAACATGTCTTGTCCTTTACTTAGACTGTCTGGTTGATTTGGTTCCCTGCAAATATTGAACCAGAACCTCTCTACCATTACAGAGATGGGATCCTAGTCTTAAACCCAGGCAGGATCTATCTGGACACTAATGGAAAGCAAAAACTCTAATGGCAGCAGGGATGAGCTGGCATTTAAATGACAGGCCTTCCAAGATCCCTAGATGTAGAAGCTGGGAATAGACAAGACGAAGTTCATATAGTTGTCAATTGTATTATGTAGGCAGATAACAACAACAGCATGTCTGTAACTACACTATAACAAAGTTCTAGTAAGGACGCTTCCCTTTCTGCTTAAATAAGAAAACACACACTGAGATGCGCAAATTATTGGGCTCCAGTACGTCGTAAAGTCAGAAATGGTGGTCCCAACACTTTACAATGAGTTCCTTACCCAGGAATTATTCAGCCTCTTTTAGTACTTAAAGTCCTTTGAAGTTGGCTGGAGAAAAAGAAACCAAACCAAACAACTCATTGATTCCAGTAGAATGAGGCTCATAACCACCCATATTAGAAGCAGGAATAGAATGAATCTCTTGGCCTATTAGGACTGTTCCTGGGGTACAAAAAGCCAGATGCTAAAAACTCCTGCTCAAGTGCTCATATTCCCCATTCAGTCAAAAAAAAACAGGAACACTGGAACCCAAGTACCTAAACAAGTATAGTCCTGAAGACAGGAAAATCTTAAAGGGGACATATAGAATGAGTTTTGCTTACTCCATTGGAAACATCCCAGCTGAGCATCATCTTCGCCCGTTCTTCAGCCTCCTTAGACCCATCCAAAACCAGGCCAAACCCTCCATTGATCACTTCACCCCTAAAAATAATATGGATTTAATACAGTTAAATCAAGATCATTCAAACCAATCCCACAAAACCCACAGGAGGCGATTTGTTCAGCTGCAGTGCAAGGATGAGAACATAGAAATGGCGCTGAATAAGAGATGCTGTTGGTGACCTGTTTTACTTACACACACACAAAAAGGGGGATTTAGCAGAGCAAAGGGCCCATTTCCTGACCTATTCCACAATGAAACCTATTCCACCTGTCCTGTAATGCCCAGCTATCAGCCAGCATCTGCTCCAAGCAGGGGTGCCAAGCAAGGCTTGTGCTGTATCTCCTGAGGACTGTACTGGGTGTAGAAACACGTAAGGAAAAATTTACCCTGCTGATGGGACAGTTACCTGTCTCAGGGTGTTATTAACATTAGCTGTTCTTTTGTTACACTAGAGCCTGCCATATAGATAGGATCAGGAGGGGACTGTGAACTTATTGAAGCAGACAGATGGATCTATTTATATTCTCGAGACAAATGGAAGAGCAGAAGTATCTCATTAAAAAAGTGTTAACCACCACCTAATGCACATCTGCCTTGATCCTTTCCAAAACAGGGATGGGATACATAGATGTTTAAAGACATCAGTGCCAGCTTTACAGGAAGCAGACTTATTGGCAGAAGAAGAACAGAAATATGTTAAAACTAACAGATTATACTTGGAAGAAATACCGGTCTGGTTTGAAAAGGACAGGGAAAACACATAGAGCAGAACATCTTGTCTGACTTCAGAGCCTGCTCAAGTTCCTGTTTCATTGCATATGGGGAAGAGGGGAGAATGCAGTTGGATTATTACCCATTACCGTAAATCTATGAGGGTTCTGGTGTCGTAACTGAGCATCAGCAATACTTGAGAGATGGAGCACAACATACAGCACCACATGGGATGAGAATCTACCAATGGAGATCCCTGGAGGCAGGGTGTTTTCTTCCGTGTTTATAGTTAATATAATAAGTTTCCAAGGTGTACATAGAAAAACATCAGACATATTCATGTATCAAACAGGGTTAGGTGCCTTCCAGTCCAGTCTTACTGTGTATTTTCCAGCAGTAGCTTCTCTGGAAATGATACTACATTGGAGCATCACAGACCTGGGATCTACTCCCTCAATCTAGGACTTGCATTTGCTCATTTTCAATATAATGCAGCTTCGGTGAGGTTAACTACCTTTTTTCTAGTCCCATACCTGGGTGCTAAGTAGGACCATATCACATCACTTAGCAAGGAACTTATTGTTCTAGTTCACCCCATCATGGTGCCATTCCGTGAATTCCTCCCTTTACCGTTATTAGAGATACTGTTACAAACACATTTCTGTTGAAAGGCACAGTTTTCTTGAAGCTGACAGTTCTCACAGCAGAATGTCACTGACTGAAGCGATCTCTTATCTTTAACAGGAATATTTGAAACAAAGCCATGTTTTCAATTGAGATGTTTAAATATTTTAAGCTCTGAATCTTTAAAATACTGTCAGCACTTTTCAACCTCCAATTTAATTCCCAGTGTGTGAAATCTGTCATTAGTTCTGCTCTGAGTCTTATTTTGGGATGAAAACCATCTAAACATCTGCATGTCTTGCAAATGATGCTTTGTAAATAGCTCACGTTGTTGCTGTCTTCTCCAGAAGTGGGGACCAAACTGGATGACAGCATTGCAAATGTAATTATATGAGGAGCAGAGCCAGTTACCTGACCATACTCTGTTATTTCAGTGCAGAGACCAAATTAGCACCATTCTTTAAAGTACCAAGCTGGAACACACTTATGAACATCACTGATGCCATTGCAATGTAATTGGGATCATAGGGTGATCACACCTCAAGACAGCCTGTTGGCAATATCAGACAATAGGAAAGTCAGACCTCTGGAACAGTGCTTTGTAAAGCTATTCCATACGGGAAGATGATGCTCTTTCGGTAGCAAAGATCCCCTCTGCACACAGCATCCCAAAGAGCATCCTTTGAAGCTACGGCATAAAGAGTGAGCATCAGATCTCACTCCATAAATTTAGAGCCTCTCCATTGATTTCTGTGGCATTACTCCAGTATAAATCAAAATCACTCATCAGAATCTGTCCTACTATCTAAAAATCACTCATAAATCAAGTGTCAATGTTTGTTAGGATGGGTTTTCTGGCAAAACCTCTCACTTTTAAAGGCAAGCTCTAGGCCTTCATTACTATTGGGTCACATTTTCAGGTAATTGAAGAAACATGTGGCATTTTGACCTAAGCTACCTCCTATAATTTCCAGATGTCTCCTTCTAAGGTGATCAAAGAAAACAAGGCCTCTCTCACAAACAAGATGTCACACTGGCAGCAGTGCAGTTTGATTCTGAGATTGCTTCTCCCTTTTTCTTACTACAGCTTACTCAGGCTCTACACTAATGTAAACCCCCCTGCAAATAAACAAGCAGCAAGAAATGAATAGCATTCATTTGCTGTAATTAGAGCCAAGACTGTTAATCTTAAGTCTCTCAAACAGCACATGTGATGCAGATTCCAGCTAAACAAATATTAATCTTGCTTTTTGTTTGTCCCATAAGGCTATAGCACAGAAAAAGCAAAGCAGGTAGAAGGCACATCTCTATTCTCAAAGGGAAAACATGGCAAAAGAGAGTAATCCGTTATGCTTGGGGATTTGTTTTGCTGCTTTCATCACCTTCAAATGATTCCTCTCTTCCTCCTATAGAAGACAAAAGAGCTGTAGCCTTTAACTAGCTAGGTTGGTACCCTGATGAGTTGAGCCAAGCAGAGCCCTCTGTTGTGCCACAGCTCTCCAGACCCCAGCATCTAACGACACAACATGAGTCTCAGCATGGTGGCTTAGTGAGGCTCATGCAGAGACAGGCTCAATTTTCAGGCTCTGCATTCTTCACTGAAGCACAGTGATTTAATCAGGGGGCTATGATCTTCCCCGAGAACAAGGTGAGCAGATACTGCTCCACAGTGCCAAGCTGCTAAGCAGCCATAACAGATGTCAGAAAGGATAACCAAATCCTGGTTTTCCATTTGATGTTTCTGTTTCAGAGAATAGCCACATGCTAATTTTCTCATGTATCACATGACAGCACCTCTGCTCTGCCTTGGGAAGAGCTTCCTTCTAATGATGTAACTCTGCTTAAGAAACAACTAAAACAATAGAACTGAGATTGCAGCATAGCCAATGCCTGTTTTCCACAGGTAAAGGGCAGTCTTGAATTCAGCCAGTCCCTTTTTTAATTGCTTAGACGGCTAGAAACAAGCAGGAAGAATTTGCCTTACAGAGACCAGAGAGATAGGCAATATAATAATTTGTATCTCTGATTTAAGCATTATCAATGCACAAAACATTCATGGCATAAGCAATTCTAATCATTATAATTATCATTAAAGTATTCCCAATATTTTGCACAACATGTAGCAGAAAGTCATTTTCTTTGCTTACATTTCACAAGCAGCTTATGAACTGCTTATATTTCATAAGCAGTTAAACTCAGCTAAGGCAATCCAGACAAAACTAGTGTGCTGCTGGAGTCTGAGATGACCAGAGTAGGAAGATATTCAATATGTACTTTCCAGAGTAATGGAAGTTGTGAACAAAATCCTGGCCACGGTGAGTGTTCGCCTGAAATCAGTAAAGGCAAATCCATGCATCTAAGCTCTTACAAAGCTTGCTTATTCCATCATTCAATTCTGCTCTCATGTACCTGCTATTCAGCAGCTACTTCACTGAAATCAAAGGAATCAGAGTACAGCTCAGGGAATTCTTCATCTGACTTGAAGGGGTATTTCCTCGATTCAGCTCTTCCAGATGAGTAACAATTAAGTCCCACCAGATGTCTCCTTGGATAACATCTGCTACAAGTTCTTTGGTTTGCTGTTGGCATATTCTGGAGCTGGATGGAAAAGCCAAGTGGGAGGGTTCACTACAGTATTTAACAGAGGGTTGTGCCCCTTTTGACTGGTGGCACCACCAAACGAAGACTTGACTTTCCAGACCTAACCATTCTATGATTCTAAATGGGAAAGACTTTGCTGAACTATGCAGGGGAGAACAAATCAGAACTAAAGTCTCTGCCTTTTAGTGGCATAGGGAGAAGATGAGTTTCCCACTCCATATATACTATTTCCTTCATTCTGCTTCTCAGCCTAGGCATTTCTGTTAGTTCTGCATCTGATGTGAAGGAGGTGTTTAATCCAGTCTTGTCTTTTATCCTACCAGGCACAAGAAAGGAGAAAGACCTGGGGGTTTGCTGGCACCTGAGCTGGTTTGTATCAATAACCCCTCATTACACTTTAGCACATGAGCAGTTATATTGGGGTCTTAAGGTCACAGATTTAAATACAGCTAAAGAGAAAACCTAACCACAATCCATCCACCAGCACTCTGGTTGTGCATGTGTGAAGACAACTCTTGAAGCAGAATCTGTTCAGAAAGACCACGGCAGACTGTCCTTGTTTAGCAAATTAAGTTCTTCAAACTGAGCTGTGGCCAAAGTCCAAAACACTTTCTGGAGACATATGGGCATTGATTTAAAAAGCCTGATACAAGACCACACTTTGCCTTATGACACATCCTTTCAGCCCTTGTTTCCAAACCCATCCTTCCCATGATCACAATCACTCCAGTAATACATATTCTCTGTAATTCCCCTCCTGCTTCTCCTCCCCATATGAGTGGTAACAGGATTCGGAGTCCAGCTTTAGAAACATGGATAAGTTCTTACCAGCCAACTCCACCACCATTGTGCAATGCGACCCAGGTTGCTCCTCTGAATGCATCTCCTACAAAGTTCTGTACTGCCATGTCTAGGAGAGGAGGAAAGGAAAGGAGTTATGGATCTGATGTGCTGCACACAGGTGGTTGTTGTTGCTGCTCACTCCGTCCACTGACACCTCGCTTATCACAGAATGGTTTGGGACCTTAAAGCTCATCCAGTTCCAACCTCATGCCACAGGCAGGGACACCTTCCACTAGAGAGGTTGGTCCAAAGCCCGTGCAGCTCTCAGAAGCCTGATGTATTTTCAGACCATACTGCAGAGCTAATTCAGCCCTGTGCAGAAAGCCAGTTCAAAGCTAAGGAGCTGCGTTTTGGGGACAAAGCTGGCATGAAAGATGTACTGGCCTCAGTTCTCTGGACCTGGGGGAATTTTTATCTGAACGTGAACTGCTACAATAACGCAGAAGTCATTGTGTTTAATGAAATGAAGAAAAACAATTTAGCAGACAAATGTAATTTGACTAATGACAAATGCATGATTTCCACTGAAATTCACTAGAATTTTATATATGGACTACAATTTGTGCTGAAGCATAAACCCAGAGGGGTGGAAAGAGATACAACACAGAGGATAATAGGGTAAAACTGAAAACATTTGTCCAGATTTAATTCAGAGTGGGTTTAATACATAATTTGCTGTGCTTTTAATAGCAAAAAATAAGCAACAAACGGCAATATCTGCTCCAGCCACATTCACAGACCCACAGTTATGTCTCTGATGGAAAAATGAGTTTACTTGAGCAGTAATCTATGTTAAACCCTGTCAAAAGCCCCATTACGGCATCTTTTATCGGGCATTATGTCACTTTAATAACCCAATTATCATAATTACAGTGCTGTCAAGAAGAAGTGGGAGAAATCAAAATCCCCATATACTAAAATGTACAGATTTCTTCCTCAGTCACTAGTGTGGGAAGAGGGGAGGTTCGACAAGGAGATGGCAAGTGAAGTAAGCACGCAGTAACGTGCTGCTCCTGGGCTTTGATGAAGGTCACTCACTGCAAACGCCTGTGCTGAAATACACTTTGCAGAGCAGCATTGACTCATGTTTGCCAAGGATCAGGCTGAGGAGCTTACTGTAAAACACAATGAGACAGGCAAGCGCCCTGGGAAATCCCTGTGTGCTATAGAGGAGCCAACGTCACCTGAACCAGCTCAAATACGGTGTTGAAACAGGAAAGAAGGCAGAGAGGAACACCTAAGATGGTTGGACTTGATCATCCTAAGGGCTTTTTCCCTTAACCTAAAAGATTTGAGGTTCTTACCTCCTGGTAAAACAGGCCTGCTTTTAAAGACCAGTGAAATCAGTGGTCAGCAGGCTTTAGACAAACCCTTGGAGAAGGCAAATGGCTCATATACATCACAGAATGCAAAGAAAAACACAGGATGAGCAATGGGGTTTAAGCAAGCCTCATTTCTATTGCCCTAAGGTGGAGACCTCACTTTGGATTGCTGTTCTCTGTGCAGCTGCACCATTTTCTCACAGCATTATTCAAGGCATCTATCTGACCTATTAGAATTAGCCAACATGCTCAGGAAGGGTTGAAGTGGGACTGACAGACACAGCTAAAAGCCTCCTTTCATCAGGAAATCCAGTTATGATAGCAGGGAACTTTTCTTCTCCGAAATTGAGCCATAATTTGGTTCTATTATGAATTGCCATAATGGAAGTAATTCAATATACTCAGCTACCTCTATCATAATTCCTCCTTCAACTGCAGCTTGTAGCCTCCTGTCTCACACCGCTTTGTGATTGTTAGTTCATGACATGCAGGAACACCACTGGGCTAAAGCCATTACCATCATTTCCACCTTATGGATGGAAAATTGAGGGAGATTTAGGTTAGAAATTGCTTAGTACTTCACTCATTTCTTCAGGTCTCCAACCTGATATTTCTTGGGTTAATTTCTCTAAAGCATCATTTCATCCATTTAAAAGCAGGGCCTGGTTAGCTCAGGGCAGGAGTGCAGAATTAAAGGCTCCTTTTGTACAGCAAACCTACGTGATTTGCCCACTGTAAGTGAGCAGCAAGACCTGGAGTTGAATTCTGAACGCCTGGCTTCCTTTCTTATGCTTTATCAATGTATGTTCCCTTATGATAAGGAAAGCTCCTTTCAGAAACTCCAGTCTGTTTTCCAAGCCCACAGGCAATGAAATGAACACATCTGTGAATCTTTTTGCTTTGAGCATAATACTACTGCAGAGCTGATTTCTGATCTTGTGGATCCCAAGGAAAGAAAGCTGTAATTCTGCTCAGATCCCCTCTTTGAAACAGTGAGGTACAAAGTGGAAATCAAGGAGACGACAGAGTGCTCAGACACTGCTCTCCATTGACATCCAGGTAAATGTGGTGCATCATCATTGAACATTCAGCACTCTTCTTTACCTTTCCTATTTCAGTAGCTCTACATGCATCCCGACCATGAGCCTTCTTAGGAAATCTGATTAATCAGAATTAAAGGGTTAATAAAAGCATCTTAAAAATGTTGCATAAAATCCCAGTTTCTCTTGTAAAGTAATTCCTTTGTTTGCCCAGATGGACAAACCTCAGCTGCTTTGCTGACCTGCACAAAAGGCTGATCCATCATAGATGTTTGAGGTTTCTCTGTAAGGACTGTCAGTCCCACTCACATCGTGGTGATCTCGGCTGAGGACCACTGGAGCCTGCAAAAAGCCAAGGACAAGAGAATGGAATCCTTCATGGATGCAAATGCTACCAAAGGATGGTCATTTCCTCAATTTACTTCTGTCTTCAGTCATTTCAATCCTCAGCTTTGCCCCCTCTCCTAAAACCATGAAACACCTTCTCTGTTATTTACTATAAACCAGGTGCTCACATGCTGTTCATGAAAGCCACACTTATTTCATAACTAAGAGCTTGGTGTTATGCCAGTGGCATCCTCAAAGGAGGGATGGCAGAAGAAGGGCAGCCATAAGGTTACTTCATCTCAGCCAAAACATCAAAGACATTTCAGTATGCAAAACTCTTCCTTGAAAACCAGTTCTTAGTGTCCATTTTCATCAGCAAACAACCAAGTTTTACATTTATTTATGCTTTTGGCCAACTTCAAGACTAAAGAAGTTAAGAATGAAAATCAGTGATTTCATACAGCTCAAACAAGTCCGTCCTTGGTCTGGAATCTAACTGACGGTATGAATCTAGGTTAGCTTGCAGGTCATCATTTGCCATGCACAGGGTTTATACAGGAATAATTCACTCTTGGCATGGTGTGGTCTGGAATTAGCTGGCTCTGGTTTACGCCAGCAGTGAATTAGGACATCATTGACACGAGCCCCCAGCTTGCAAGAGGAGGAATGGGGATTCGCAGAAACACAGACTGAACACCACTAAATCCAAAGGGCCTGGGAGTCTGACCTGGTCAGCCAAAGCTCCAAGGGAACGCTTGGTCTGGTCAGGTTTATTTTTTGAGCCTAGCTTGCAGTGACGTTCGTTTTGAGTCCTGAGAAGGTCAACAGCGCTTGGAATACTTGAACAAACATTTTCTGAGTAACAAAAAGCAGAATGCATTCCAGCTAGGAAAGGTCTAAGCTTTACTTGAGTTCACCGCTTTAAAAAGGGCAATTCAGCTATGAAAGAGATGGAGATGAATGAGTGACAATGCCTTAGTTTGATGCTGATGTCCGTAATGGGAATAATTATGGAGTGGTGCCTTCAGATTATGGGATCCCATGTAATCAGCAGGAACTTCTCTCACTGGGTTGAAGCCGCCTTCTTTTCCACTTCCCAGCTCAGTCTTAGAAATCAAACACACTTACCAAATGACAAAGAAAATGACAAACCTTAATCCTCCCTTCAGAAATGGCTCGATTAATAGCCACAGCTATAGACACACGACCCCTCTGATCAGAATATAGGATCCTAGCTTGAGAGCCAACAACCTGGAAAACAAAGAGGCCAAAGTCATCAGGTTCTCTGTGCGAGTGGCTTATCTTCAGGCCCCAGATGAATAGAGTCACAGGAGTGACCCCTTCCCTTCTGTAGGAGAAAGCGCAGATTATTCCTTCATCAACATCCAGCTTCCATAAAAAAGAAACTAAAATCCCTCTTTGCACTGAGTTTTATCTCCACTCACTCAATGAGATGTATTTCTGAATTGAGCTGCTACCGTCCAATCAATCCCACCTTTTAAATCAACCTGACTGCACGCCTATAATCCCCCTCTCAGCAAATCCCTAATCAACAGCTGAGAAGCAGAGGCTTGGAATTGGCAGTGGTGGGCTGGAAGGGGACAGAAATCAGGAGACAAAGAACGGCAAAGAACATCTGCTGTGCACACAGCTATGCTCCTCTCTCCAGCTTTTACCCCATAGACCAATCTGGCTTCCAGATAAGGAGAGCACACAAGCCCTACAGTGTTATCTGTTAGCTTCACAGTGAGAACCTGTCCTAAAAGGAAAACAAAGGATGCTTCACTGGCATCCTGCTTCCCACTGTACAAAAGCAAGGCAGGTCTTTGGCCTCATCACCTGTTTTGTAAAGGGTACCAGGAACTACAGGCATGAAGAAGATGAGCCAAAGCAATGCCAAGATGGACACTGTGAATAGCTCTCTGAAAGGTAGTTACAAATGAGATGGAGAGTGAATCATTGATGTGTTTCACTCCAGACATAAGAGTAGATATTGCTGAGTTATTTGAACATTCCCAGATGAGGAAGTGAAGGGAAAGAACTGCTTCAGCTCACCCTAAAACCCCTGCTTTGGAGAGAGGTTTCAGTTATCAGCTCTGGGAGTTACAGGCAGTGATTTCATTCATGCCCATGCCCGCTTTTCACTCCAGCATTCTGGATCAGGACACACGCAGTGAAGGCAGTTGTGCACTTACCAAACTGTGCCTGCCAGCTTCCCGAATCCAGTGGATGTTGTCATGGTACTGCTGCTTCACAGATGTGCTCACTTGCCAGAGAAAGCAATAAAAGAGGTTTTGAAAATGAATGCAATATGCTGTAAGTTTAATTTAACTCATCTGACAGCACCAGGAAGTCAAATTCTACTCTCAGATACAAGCACGCATATAAGAAGTGCTATACAGAATCTTCTGTGCAGCTGATGCAGTAACTGGTACCACACATTTAGAGGTAGGTACAAAATGTCACCCAGGAGACAGCTGGAACAATAACCCCCATTCAGATCTTTAGCAAACTAAACCTTGGAATGTGGGTTACAAGTACCATTCATCCCTGTTCACCTGGTTTGCTGCCTACTAAACGCCAGTCCCTTTCTGAGCCTTTGCTAGATTAGAAGCTTTAGCAAACTCCATGACATGGGGTACTACAGGCATCAGGTAGCACATAACTCCTTTGAGTCAGCCAGCAGAAATTCCCAGCAGCAGCTGGCAATACATGCTTGAGGATAAGTTACACCAGTGCTGGGATAGAGATTTATAGCACAGCAGTTGCTCTGTACTAAGTGACCCATGTGAATGCTTTTATCCCAAGATAAACCCAAGGTCTCTTATGCTACAAACTGAGGCACGTTGCTTCACGCTATTATGGAGCACAAATTGCACAGAAAGACTTATTATGGAGTGGCTACTTTATGTGTAAATCCACCCCATATCTTGTTTAGGTATATAGAGGTCAGGTTGGATGGGGCTTGGAGGAACCTCGTCTAATAGAAGGTGTCCCTGCTCATGACACAGGGCTGGAATTGAATGAGCTTTAAGGTCCCTTCCAACCCAAACCAGTCTGGGATTTTATGATATATGTTTTCTAAGAGAATTATATATAATGATTTTATATACTCCATCTTCTCCTCATTTATATCTGTGCCACCCCATCTTGAAGTTATCCCTGGTAACTGAGAAGGCTGTTTAGACTGTCTTCCCACTAGGCAATATGTCAGAAGATACGCAGTAAAACTCAAAACATGGAAGGGGAAAGGCAAGATGCTAATACTTAATCCGAGTTAAACACACTGTTAAAAGTGAGATGTAAAATACACTCATTCCTGCAGAGGCAGGCCTCCATCCAGAGAGTTTTAATGACCCTAAAAAGCCCTGTCAGTGCTTTAGGGCTTGGCTCCAAGCGATAGCTGCTAAACTCTGCAATGAGAATTAACATGTCAGCTCATAGCTTTGGAGGAAGTGAAAGATGAAACTTCTGCTAGTGCTGTTCTAGTGCGGCTGTGCTGCCATTCGTAAGCTTTAAGGAAGCATCCTAGAAGGTAATGGGCAAGATTCGCTTAGGTTATTATAGCTATTTAATGAGAGTTTACAGGAGTTACTCCAGAAAAACAAATAATGAGTTCCTTTTTCACTTTCATAAGTTATCTCAGAGAGATATAGCATGTCTTACACTTCACAGTGCGCAGACTTAGAGAACAGATCTCTCTGTCTGCTACTTCTAAAGAACACATCCAGCAAGAAGCCAGATGAGAATATTGGCTACAAGGACGTGTTCTCAACACAGCAGGATTCATGTTTGCTGACACAAAATGAGCTTAGTCTCAGTTCCCGCTCTGAAGCGGGGGATAGCAGTAACAGCCCACTTTCAGGGATATGGAAGAGTGAGAAAATGTTGTCCTTAGGTACTACAGTAACATACACAGCCATGCAGATACCCCAGACTGGTTCCACCAGCGAGTAGAAACGGCTGTCAGGTTATTAGCAACTGACAAAAGAAATTGTAATCACAGATAAGTGACACTGGATGGAGCACCACGTCCATGAGCCTGGTTTCCTGCCACTCCTCTGCTCACCAGCATCTTAAATCCCTCCTTAGGTTCCCACACCTCATTCACCTGTGAGGCAGGGCAAAGCAATTTGACTCCTTTAGAAAAACCTCTTGGAGGCCTGTTGATGAAAGATGCTGTTTGCCTTGAAGTTTCAAGGTGACAAAGTGCAGGAAGACCCTTAAGAAATGAGGGGAAAGGCTCCTAGCCCAAATTAGAGCTTCGGGATCAATAACCTCTCTACTCGGTGCTTTACACCTACTGCTTACACTCCTTACAGGAGTTTAGAGAGCAGCAAGAATTGCTGCCCATGTGGAACAGGCATGAGACTCCTCTATGGTTTTAGCCAAAAGCTCACACACATTTCACAACTCTCCGCTTCCTTTCCCCCCCAGAAGAGCCCCCAGTGCTGGGGCATGGGATGGAATCTTACCTCCCTGACGTATAGACTCCTCCAGCACAGACATGGCAATGGAGTCAGTGGTAGCAAGATCCTGTGGGTCACCTGAGGTACAAACCCAGCGGAATGGCCCAAATCCCAGGGAAAAAATGTCCCTGGGAAGAGAACATGCTTCATTAAGAGATAGCTGAAATTCTTTCCTTATTTATGCTGGCTGCTAGCAGTGCTTTTCTTTCATTAGCTGGAGACGGAAGAATCTGAAACATTTTCAATCAACTAATCTAAACAGAAGCATCAAGGACCATTAATTGAGAAATTAAGCAGGGCTGTTCCACACAGCCATCCAACTGAGGTGTCAGATACACCAGGTTTTTGATAGGAATATTGGGCAGTCCAGTCAAACCAGTGCATCATCAGATGAAGTGCAAGTTTTCTTCTGTTTCATCAGATATAAGCTCCATGCTGCCTGGTCTTTTTGTGCTAAACCCAGGCTGAGTACATCTTCACTCGCAGACAAGTGCAGGTTCTGAACAATCCAGACTCATTTGCTGTCCACATTGTTCATATACAATAGTAAGACGCGCTTCAGTTGAGTCCCAGGAGAGATCTGGTTGGTGCTTTACTCTGTGTTCAAGCTCTGATTCACATGGTATAGGCAAGTTAAGCATGAGTCAGAGGCTAAAATGTAACTCTAAGGAGGGTGATAGAAAACATGAGCATGATGCAAGCATGAGGCTTGTCCAAGAGGACATCTTCCTAAACCACACTGGGCATCACTCCAGAGTGGAGAAAAATAAGACAAACCCTGACCCAACACCTGTAAGATGAATTTTCCTCCTACTGACTCCTCCTCATCATTAATAGTACATAGCAAGACCTGCACTAAGTGGAATCTCTAATACTCTCCTGTAAACGAGGGACTTGAGTGCTTCATTCCAAGTTCTCCCCAACATACCCCATGATGTGCTGGACGTAGGAAGGGTATCGGAATTCTGTTTTATTGGCTCCTCTTTTCTCAACATCAGCACCTATTAAAGAATTTAATAGTCAGTGGTTTGGGGAAGAAAAACTGTAAGATGTAAAAGCAGACTGTATATGGGTTCCGGTGAAGGCTTTATCTCATCCACAAAAGTGGTCAGAGGTCTCAGAATGAGAGAAAGAGATACTAAAGAGTTTGCACAAGGCAGTGGCCAACCCTATCCTACTATAGCTGGGAAGATGCATGCAGGATTGCCCTTATTTCCACCCACCAACTCCAGGATCTACTCACCAGCTCTTTGAGCTTCCAAGAGAAAAGCATTGCCATAATCCCAAAAAAACATGCCCTTATCAGCTAGTCTGTTAATAGCAGCCACTTGTCTCTTCAGACTGAAACAAAGGAGACATTTATTCTTGAGATTGATAAAATATCAGTAAGAATATCAATTTCACCTGCAAACTTCTAAGTCAGGGGTTGCTCTTATACATTGAAACTACTCCTAAAATGATGGGTAAGGGATGCCTGCCAGACTCTGAGTGATAGCTGTGTATAAACACAGTTGGGATGTATCAGTCCTGTAGCTCTACCTCAGCTTTCTACTGAAACATCAAAGAGCAGAAACTTCTTGTTAAGGCAAAGATGTGCTCACTTGCAGAGCAGCTAAACTTAAAGGTTAAAACCAGGTAGCACCATAGGGTTTACCTCTCTTGTACCAGGGTCCGGAACTTCCCTGGGTTGGTGGACAGGAGCTGCTTTGCTTCCTCAAAGCCAAGCTGTACCGGATAGTACCCCCCATTGAATGGGTTATGACACGAAGTCTGGTCAGATCCCAGATCAACCAGCAGCTCTCCTGTTGTGTCCAACTCGTGCACCAGCCTCTCCCTGAGGAAGAGAGCATTCAAACAAGAGCTGTCATTTCACACTCTTGCTCCTCATTCAGGTGAGCTTCTTCCATCCCAGGAGGTTGTTTATAAAGGTATACCCTTGACAGGTTGTCTTTGTTTTAGCAATCAGGGGCTGGGACATGATGGTGCAACTTTTATACTTCACATTTAGCTGCTCAGGAATGCTGACAGATGAGTCAGATATTAGTACGACAAACCAGTTTCAACCCTTGGTATATGGTATGAGAGCAAGATTCACCATTGGACAAGGAATTTCCATCCATCTTCTGATTATTTTTATTCACTCAATACCTTAGCATTTCTAGTCTTCCCTGAAGTTAAAGACATTTTCTTGCTATCCAGCTAGCAAAATGTTAGGAGGAAAGGGATAAATTCTTTCTTCATCCAAGGTAGTATCTTAGGGACTTCTTCACTTAAGACATTCATTGTTCCATAAGGAAAGCAGCATGGGAAGCAACCGGGAATTGGACCACAAGGATGAAGACCCCTCTTTTGACAATATAGTTCTTCACGAGCATCTAGAGTAATGAACTCAGCCCCAAGCTTAATGCCTCTTCCAAGTTTGGGAATTAATTCCAGGTTGACTAACAAGCCAGGGCATTAATATACCCATCATCCATATATACTACTTACCATAGATCTACCACGTTCCCATGATAACCCAAACTAAGGGCAATTTTATTCTTTCTTGCATCTCTAGAATAGATTTAAAAGATTGATTGAAGAAAATGACTTGATATAATTCCATCTTGCAATGTACAAATCACAGAGCCAAACCCAGCAAAGAAGTCTGCATGTGGTTTCCAATACCCATCTAAGCAAGAGATCTTTCTAACTTTACGTAATTGTTAATCACCGATTAAAGAAAGTGTAAGCGATGCTTCAAGTGTAGCAGGATTTGTAATTGCTCCATGCATATTCATGAAACTGAAGTTATTTAACATATATAAGTGATACGAAGCTGAACAAAGACACATTTAACATATATAAGTGATATGAAACCAAATCAAGACACATGTAACATATATAAATGATATGAAGCATTGGTAGTAGCTTGCAGTAAGCATTGGCAGTCAGTAATGATTGCTGCTATCTGGAAGGATGGATTCATATTCACAAGCAGACTGGGAATAAGACGAGGAGTCCCTCACACGCCTTATGTACACACTAAAATAGCACAAAGCAGAAGGATGGCAAGTGAGGATTAGGAAGCAGAGATGAAGGGGGCTATAGGGGTTCTGGGGAGGGACACTTCATTAGGGACTGTAGCAATAGAACAAGGGGTAATGGGTTCAGATTTAAACAGGGGAAGTTTAGATTGGATATGAGGAAGAAATTCTTTACTTTGAGGGTGGTGAGGCACTGGAATGGGTTG
>JAOEHY010022864.1:0-30190 GCA_025447955.1 Psilopsiagon aurifrons
GGCACCCTGTGCCAGCGCCTCAGCACCCTCACAGGGAAGAACTTCTTCCTTATATCCAACCTGAACTTCCCCTGTTTAAGTTGAAACCCATTACCCCTTGTCCTACCACTACAGTAACTGATGAAGAGCCCCTTTCGGGTATCCTATGAAGATGAATGTCTAAAAGAAACCCTGGTCCCCATACCAAAAGAAAGGCAGCAAATTTCCAGAAGCTTCTGGAAAGGTAAACAAACAAACAAACAGCAAGGCTTGTGCAATTAAGATGTCACAACTACTGTCAGGGCAGTCCAATATACACACTGGGGAAAACATATTTCTATGACACAACAACAATGCTGTGCCTTATTTGTGCTGAATTCCCCAAATTGATGATAAAGGATGGGGTTTATGCTTCACACTTAGAAGAAAAACAGTCTCAGGTTCACAGTTCCATGGGTATATCAACAACCTAATTTGGAGGTAAGACTGAAAGACAAACAAAGCTGATGATATGTGAACCCAACTGTTTCTTAAATCAAAGTTATATTTAACCAATTTTTCCTTCCCTCCTATGAAATTGTCCAGGTTGTCCAAAGCAAGAGTTTCCATAATATTTTCTATTTACTTAACACTATCAAATACTGAGTATATCCTAGTCTCAGTACAATTTCAAATGAGGTATAAACCACTGATTTATCTGCACACAAAACTATTCAGCTGGTGTCAAATAGTAACTGTCGCAGGAGCCTACTAAAAAGAAAGACATCTAGAAAGCCAGGAAAACTCATTTAACCATTTCACTCACCTATAGGATATGCATCTTATTTAAATAAGATTAATTACTTTTGGATATAACGTAAAATCCATCTTTGCTTTTGCCCATTTATGTTTTTTCTTGTATAATAACCTGACTGTGCTCTTTGTCACACTGCAGTATGGAAAGTCACTCAGGGTTAATCTTTTAAGGCTTCTCATACAACCTTTTGTACCTTTACCACTCGAGGGGCAAGAGAACAGGTCATGTTCTAGATATTCTCAAATGTGTATCTTACTCCAAATCGTGTATCTTACTCTTTCTCAGCTGCCGTAGGATAATTATTCATGTGAATTAATAATGAATAATGATTCATGTGAATGAAAGAAAGACCATACTTCACATTCATATACTACCTGGAGAACTTGTCTGAATACCTGATATACAGCCATGATCCTCCTCCTTCAGGAGAAAGGATGCCTTTACTTGGTTTAGAAGTATTTCTGGAGTGACGCAAAGCAAACCAGAATTCTCTTTAGGACATCCACCCATATGGAAAGTGTGGTAAAAAAATCACCGAAGGAAGACATCATAGGGCAGATTGGGAGAGAGAGTGTCATTTCCCTTGAGGGCTGGTCAGGAGGCTGTTAAAACAGTCACAGGCCAATGAGCCAGAGCAGAGAGGTAAAGTGCACCATTCATACATGGGAGGCAGCCTTAAAGGGGATGTTGGAGCTTTGTGAAAGGGCTTGGAGAATAATAAAGCACAACCTGTTATGGGAATTGGCCACCTAGAGGGAGGATATGAGCTCTAAGATGCTGGAGTGGTCTAAAAGGAAAAAGACTTCTTTGTTACAGATTTGACTTTGTGCAAGGCCACCTTCCCACAATTTCAGTGTAGTTATGAAGAGGAATTCTGAGACCTATGCACACCCCTACGAGTTCAACAGAAGTTAAGAGTTTGCCATGGGAAAGAGCTTCCTCGGAGTGCTAGGTCTCTGGTCCAGCTGCATATTCATGCTTTTGGCTTGTTTTCTGCAGGGAACTCTGCAGGAAGAGGTGGCACATGAGAAAGCAACGAGATGGGCTGAGACTCATGTTGGCCGTCTACTTACACAGCATCTTAAAAACTGAACTGGCTAAGCAGCAGTAGGCAGGGTACCAGCAGGAATTAATGGGCTTCAGGACTGAGGAATGTCCAAGTGTTAACCACATAGATGATACTGTACACAACTTGACCCATTCCAAGATTTTGTGAATAGGTACAGTTTTAGGACTGACAAATTATGTTCAGCCAATGGGAACGGACTGGGATGGACAGCAGCCAAAGTTAGTAGGAGGGTCATCACTTCATATTTTACTAGCTGATGATCTTCTTGAGGTATCATCCTAAGACTGACTGTATTTATTCTATGAGCCCAGACCCATGATCACAGGGCAAGTGGCTTACTCATCTTTTATGCCAGTGAAACACTCAAATTCCATCCACACATGCTATTTTAGGAATAACTGGGAAGGATAATAGGTTCCTTACTGAGTTTACTTCACATTAACTGAGTAGTGCTGATTTATTCTCGATGACTAAAAGGTCAGCCCATCTGCTGCATCATGTACATCATGCTACATTTCCGACAAAATATTCAGCTTACCAGTATTCTTTATTTACTGTAGCTGGACACTGAAAAATGCATCATTAGCCAGCTGGGATAGCAGAACGCTTAAAAGAGAGAGGATGTGTAGCATTAATTGCTATGATTTCTGGAAGCTTGCAGGGTATAAAATGACCTGGGATGAGCTTGGCTCTTAGCTTTTGCATATATCCCATGTGTTTGCCCCACTTGACTTCAGTGAGGGTTGAAGTATGCTCTCAGAAATAGTGTGGTTTGTTGTAGGCTCACCTAAAGCTCTAAAAGCAGAGGAGCAACTTGCTCTTCAGGACACACAGCTTCCTTGCAAGGTAAAAAGCAGCTTACAGCTTTGCCATTGTGGCTGTGAGTTTCCCCACACTTCCAACCTGGCTCTGCTCAGGTGATAACCACCAGTGGTGGTGGTAACGGATGCATCTGGCTGTGATGGCTATGTCAGACTCAAAGCAGATTCAAGGGAGACAGGTAACGACCAATAGACAAGGGATAATCTGAGCAATGTGCGCACACACACCTTCCACCCCCACCCCAACCATAGTGCTGGTCAAGGCTTGATTCAAGCCAAGTTTAGTAAAGAAACCCCTTACTTCTGTAGTTGGTAAGCAGATATGACTTTAAGTCAATTAGCTTCTCTTATGGAGTAAGAGGCACATCGAGCTCTGATGCACAGCAATGGGCTGTACACCTGTGTCTCCCCTCGAGTAGGGACACCCTCAAGGTTGCTCCTTGAGCGTGAGAGATTCCTTGCTGCAACAGATTCTCAGCAAGTGACCAATAGCATGCTAAGGGTTGAAACCTTAGCTAAGTAATATAAGTGACTAATTGTGCATGTAGACTCCTTTAGACCTATACCATTGACCAAGTCTGGGACTAAGCTGGGATACAGGCACACCTCGACTCCTCTCTGAGGAGCTTTACAAGCAAGGGGGTTCCTTCTGAACCTCAGGACTCAACAGGAGGGTCTTCTTGATGGTTTTGTCTGACCCTGTCCTCTATGCAGTAACCTGCCCTGGTTTTACCATTTGGCATGCTTCTGACTTGCACTTGACCTGAAGAATGCACCAGGCTGATGAAGATAAAGACACTGAGCTAAAGAAACTCAAGTAGTAACACCATAATTTTCCATGGAGAGTACAGCTCCTGACTGAAGACCAGATCCAGTATAATGTTTTCTTGAAGCATAACTGAATCACCCAGGATGGCGAAAACCACCCAAAGAAATCCTACCTACTCACTATGCCAGCAATGGCAGAGGCTGATACCGCAGCACCAGACAAAAAGCTTTTGTTTCCTTTTCTTGTCCCTTTGGAAGTTAGGAAAGCAATTTTGCAGACTGGGGAAAGAAAACCATCTCTTAGCTGTACCGCCACTAGAGGACTCTGCTGGCACAGCGATGCTGGCTTTGCTACAGTTCTCAGCTGTGGACAAGCTTCCCAACGGAAGAAAAAGACCGTTTATCCACCCCACTACATGATTTGGGCTCCGAATCTTCCAACTGGTTGGAAGGATTCCTAACATACAGAGTGCAAATAAACTGATGGTTCACCTTTGGCTGACAAGGTGCTCTTAGAAAAGGTATCCGTGCAGCCTCTGTGACACGGGAAGACATAAAGTCAAATAGACAGAGCTGACCTTTCCCAATTCTTGCTCTTTCACCAGTGCCTTTGATGGAATGGAGCTGAGACCACTTCCAATACTTCAGCTTAAACTTGACCTGTACAAACTTCAAAATAGCATCAGCTCAGAGACTGAGATTTGGTATTCTGGGCTATGTTAGGACTGGTAAGTAAAACTCATCAGAGCAGAACTGACAGAGAGGTAGATGAACTGCGTGCTCATGTACATCTTGTTTCACCAGGTAACCAAGCTGAAAATACTTGGTTTAGTGAAAGACATTGCCCTAGCTCACATAGCTGCACTCCTATGGGAAAAATCCCCATGCAGACACATGAAGCAGAAAAAGCTTCCCCTGAGATTGCTGGGCAGTGTGCCACATGGAGGAACCTGGGTTGGGCAAAACCTTTGGGTTTGTGCTTTCAGCAAGGAAGAAATTATTCGACTGTCATTAGTTGGTGAAGGACAGCTCAGGGAAGGTGCTACTGTTCACATTCTGCAGCATGGTGTCATGATACTGCAGATGGGGTGAAAGTGGAGACTACTTCCATAGATGTGATGCTCAGGACCATCTGCTTCAGTGGACACCAAGAACAAATAATGGGCAGCCTTGGGAGAAGGCCAAACTACTATCAACAACAAACCACACTTGTGATTTTGGAGTTACAACCTAGATTAGGGGATACAGAATAGGTGTTCAACAAAAAGCCAAATTGAGCTGGGCGCTAAGAGCCAGTGCCATAGGCAGCATATATCACATGCTCCTCGGGGGGTCACAGAGATCACTGCAAATCAATCTACCAGACTTGGGAGATTACCTTAACCGCTGCATCACCTTTCTTTGCATGCTGACCAGACCTATCTGCAGAATACAGCAACAGGGTAACAAGCAGAGATGACTGCAAGACATTTGAGTGGACCACAGGGTCCACCTCTGAAGATAAACACAGCCTTTCCCCTGCTTCCCCATGCACTGTATATCTTCCACAAACTCTGGTGCCACTTTGTGAGGATGCCACGTCAGAACACAAGGTCCAGCAACAGGGTCCAGCCTTCTGCTTATCCATGCTCTGCCCACAGCAACTGCCTCACAGCAGCAGCTCAGGTGTTTTCCCCTCAGGCGCTGTGCTGGATTCTATCACTTACCTCCAAGGAGGCTGCAGGCACCACTCATGACCACAGCAATAACATGCTCTAGCTCTTCTGGCAAGACCACTTACTCTTTCTGCTCTGTACATGTACTTGTCCAGAAGACAGGAATGCAGGAAGCAGGTCGGGACTGCAGCTCTGTTTCCAGAATCAGATCAGTGTGGAGTGAGGTGGGACATTTCTTCCCAAGGAAGAAGGGAGCAGGCATAAGCTATCAGGGGACCTCAAGGTGGGGAAGGGGAAGTGCACACTAAATACTAGGTAGACCAGCCTGCACCAATGCAGTACCAATGCAGCTTTGATACTGCCATGGACTTTTTAAAGCAACTGAGCTGATGCTTTCTTCTTTCACTGTAAGCCATAAATATTTCCTGGCTTTCTGTCAGCAGGAAGTGCAGAAAACAATTTCTGGTGTTTCTGCCCTAATCCACTGGAGCCAGAGGAGCTTGCAACACCCAAGAAGCCATTTCTAACCTAATTATAGGGCTAAGCCCCCACCCTTCACGTTTAATAGGTAACTCCTCCCTCATCCCACCGTTCCTCACCGAACCCTGCCTCCTGAGCTGTTCAGCTGCTTTCTGTAGTCAGTTTCCAAAGGGTATGCTTGCTTTCTGTCCTAGGCCTTGTTCTTCCTCCTGTTATTACCACCACAACTAATTTAAACCTCACAAGTTTCAAATGGATAAAGTTAGATTTTTACTTATCTCAAGCTAGGCAAGGTGAATAATGCTCCATGTAGCTACCCTTGGGAAAAAACAACCCAAAATCCAAACAAACCCAACAACCACCAAACCCTTTTTCAAGGCAGTTTGGAAAGATTTAGCCTTATTAGATTTTAAATGGCATTTGACTCTAACAACCACTGCTACACCAGCTTGTTTTAGCAGCACAGAAAACCTCCCAACCCGGATAATGCATTAAAGGATTAATTTCTTTGGAACAAATTAAAACTTTTCAAAGCCACTATGTTTTAATTATAACTTTTTCATTAAAGTGAAGCTGTGGAATATTTTCTAGAGGAGAGTTTAAAACCCAAATTATTTATCCCAGAGTTCAGATGAAGAAAGAACATGGTGATGCAAAGCACTGTGGAGGATGGGGTGTCTGATGTTCTCAACAAACAGTTGTGAGGAGAGAATTGGCCCAAACCCAAACAAACCCAAGCCCAGCGATATTTCATACCAGTCCTGCACTGCATTGAAGGAGTCTTCGCTGGTGATATCATACATGAGGACGAAGCCCATGGCTCCTCGGTAGTAGGCAGTAGTGATGGTCCTGTATCTTTCTTGTCCAGCTGTATCCTGGAACAGAAGGGAATATTTAGGCTTTAAGACTCAGAAACAGGAGTTGTAGTGAGGTCCTGTGCCTAAACCAAGGCAACCACTTCTTGTTATACATTTTAAAACCCTCATTTGCTTCCATCTGAAACGAACCGTCCTTATATTTTAGGATTAATTAGGCTTTTGCATAAACCAGGATTTCTTAAATGCATTTTGACACATGTTCTATTAATAAAATACCAAAGATGTCAACCTCTAATTGCTCTTCTCTGCCTCAGCCTCAATGCAATAATAGAATGTTAGCAGAGTTCACTGAAAGCTGACGCTTCAAAGCACAGGCAATACAAAACAGCCCAGGACTGTAGCAGGCAAAAGGCATTTGTGTGTTGCAGTTAGGAAAATGTCCTTGAGCAGATATTGCAGGTGACTCTTACCTGAGGTTAAAGACAACAATTAAAGACTTGATGCAATGAAAATTAGTCTGCAAAGTGAATTTAACATGGATGTCTGAGATTTACTCGACTCAATTTCACGATGTCTGAGATTTACTAAGTTCCATTTAATTCTCTTTGTCTGTAGAGTGCTGTAGAACACCTCTACCTGCAGTTGTTATTTCTATGTTCAGTCTGGCAGCATAAAGGTGAAGTGTGACATATACATGGAGGGTGACATATACAACAGAAGACTTGTGACAGCTGGAAAACATGTCAAATACCATCTGTTGGATGCCAGCAACATTTACTCCTCACATTCTAGCTGCTGGCTCTTAAGCAGAGGACTGTTTCTACATCAGACCAACAGTCCTGCTTCCAACTTGCTCCCTTTGGACCTGCTTAACATTTCTCTCATTCAGGAACTGCCTATTATTTGAACAAACACATTTCATCTATGTTTTGACAAATGGCAACTCTGTGAAAGAGCTGTAGGGAGGCAAAGGCCTTACTTTCAAAGCTTAAGTTCAACATAAGGTTGATTGCTTGTTACTCTTATGGGTTAGCAGTTCTGAAATGAATGCTCCTTTAGTCCTTTCAAAACCCACACTTAAGAAAGCATTTACTGCCACTGGTTTAAGACGTGATGATTAAGGTTTCTCTTCTATAGAGAAAAAGGCCCTGAAGGACTTATCTATCACATAGCTTGTTGGAAGAGCAAAATAAATCCATGTAAAGCACTCTTGCCGAGTATTGACACAGTTTCTGATCAGACTTAACACATCACCACAGCCCCAGAAAACACACAATGTGCAGCGGATCGGAAACTACTCAGCTTTAAAACCCTCCTGTTCATCATTCCCATACATGCAGCTTTGTTTTTGCTGCATGCAGGAAACAGTGTCAGCCTTTCCAGAACACATGCTAGCCAGCCTATGAAAGGGGAAAACAACAACGATCGCCTGTTGTTCTGCACCAGAATATCACAGAGGCTCTCTGTAGGAGGAAAGCGCTTGTAAATAAGCTCCCTGCAGCTTGCTTTAAAGACACTGCCTATTGCACAACTGTGAGACCATCCGCAGCTGTAACACACTGCGAATTTCCCAGGGAGAAATTATGCAGCAGGAATCATGCTGTTTCTCCACCAATCCTCTGGAAAAAAAGAAAGGATTCTTCCTTGAAACTTGTGCATTCATTTCAAGGCAGGGTAGTCCATTGGCTGATCATGGCAAAGCATTGCGAGCTGGCTGACAAGTAGTCCTGTTCCCTCCTGACAAGAAGTACCAGAATGAGGTGGACTACGTCTTGCAGCCTGAGCGACCATTTCTTCTCCTACCATGATAAATCCATCACAGGGCACTCTCGTATTCATTGATACCACATCCTCGCTTAACTGTTGAACTGCTAAACCATCCACGATAACTAGATCCCAACTATAATTCTTCAAGCGGGGAAGGTCTCAGCAGCAATAGTATTACTCTGTTAAATCAGACATGATAGTTGCTTTATTTTAGCCTGATTTCCCAAAGACACAAAGCTTATTGAATCATCGGTCTCCACACATGCATGTGTATATGCTCATAATATTTGACTGAAAGGAAACACTCTCAAAGGTACATTCTTACAAATGTCATGAAAATAGTTGGTAAGGTGAAGAGAGACTTTAAGCATCCCTTAGCAAGCTGAGTGGAAAAACCTTAGTTCAATGCTTATCTTTTTCCAACACCAAAAGATCCACAGGAGAGAGGCTTTCTTCATGCCTCATTAGGAAGAAGACCTAAATCAGTATTAGTAACTTCTTGATCCTGCAACCAACAAAAAGAAACAAATCCATAGGAAGTCAGCATTCTTCAGTTATCATACTCACAGCATTATTGTTTTACACCTACGTTGCCAGGATCTTCTATCTCCCAAATCTCATCTTCCATTTTGGCTTAGGGCACGGGGCTGTGACCAGGCAGGAAGCAGCAGCAAGGCACATTGGCTAGCTACATGCAGAATAATTTGGAAAGAAATCACATTTGACAATAGCTCTGAGAAAGCAGTTAGCTGTGAGGATGCACATCCAGGCTATTCCAGGCAGCAGCCCCAAGGGACGCTCAGGGTGGCTTTCAAATCCTGCGGGATGAGTCCAGTGCCTCGGCTCAGCGAGGAGCTAGACTCAGCCTACAGAGTTAATCTGTGTTAATTCAACCTGTGCCACTGCCAGAAAGAGCTGAAATACAGTAATTCTGGTTTGCTGATTTCAGTATTCTGCCTATAAACCCCCTTGTGCAGGGAGGTGAAACCCAATTTATCCATTAGCAAGAAACAGGGACATGGCTGTAGGAGGTGCAGAGCCCCAAAGGGCCACATTACTTCCTTGTTCTCTGGTGGACAATGCACTCACCTCATTAGGAAGTTCCTTTGCATATTCATTAGTATATACTTAGGTGCCTGCCTTCTCAGGTTATCAAAGGCAGTGTGTGCAAGGGGAAAAGGCATCCTATGTTTCATGGTATGTGAAGTTTGTTCATAACCTTGCCCTGGTGGCTATGCAGTAATGCAGAGATGTGATTCATCTCCATATGGGTCTCTGATGGATTCTTCTCTCTGCTTCACTGTACAGGTACAGATCATGCCATCTCCCCTTGAACGTTTTTAGTTGCATTACTTCAAATCCATTTGAATCTTTGTAATATCACCCTGAAGTGACTTTTCCCCCCTCAGGCTATGTTAGCTTCTTAGACAGCTATGAATTGGCTTAATTTTCTTGACTCACACCATGTTTTATATGAGCTTCACTGACCATCCCCTACCCCCAGATACTTCAACATCAATACAATTAAACAAACTGCAAAATCTGAGCTCGGTTTCTTCAGCATGTACATTAGCTGTCCTTACAGAGTTTAAACCACCACAAGCCTTCGGCAATTAGGCATTGCAGGTTTTTATGTGCAAGACATTTATTTAACGAAGGAGAAAATAACTGACGCAGATTGCTTCCCTGCTCCCCCAAGCTGCTTGCAAGATTTCCAGGTAGACCACAAACTCATTAGAAGACAAGTAGATGAGGCACAGGCAGGGATCAGCAGAAACCTGGGGTAGCTCTAATTAACAGTCTAGCCAAATGCCTAGGAAGAAAAGCCTGAGCCTTCAGCCTGTTTGGCTGTCCCTGAAGAGGAATCAGAAAGCCTGGCTGTAACCAAGCATGGAAGGGCCTCAGTATACTTACACCAATGAACACTGTGTTCTTCTGTAGCTTACCTATGTTCCCGTCCTTGATACAAACTATTGAAAAACCCACAAGACCATCAGTTGGTAGCTTGAAACAAAAATCTGAAGGCTTTGCATTAATAAGCAATCCAAATCCAGTGTTTAACAAAAGAGAAAAAGAACTAAATGCATTTGCATTGTGTGCCCACAGCCGCTACTCACAAGATCCATCACGTAAACATCCACAAGAGGAGCAAGACCAGGTTTACGTAAATGTACTCGGCTGTCTCAGCACAAACAGCAAGGTACTTGCACAGGAAACATATCTGAGATTTTAAATCAGGACAGATGCTCTTTGCTGCAGAACCCCTGATTCTGAACTATAGTTCTTCTGGTGAAGATTTCCAGCCCCAAGTTCTTCGTTCCAAATAAAATGTCACTGAAACTTCTCATCTGTACTGGGTTCAATGTCCTCGTGACTGTTCTAGCAGTGTACGTGACAAACAGCCTCTGAAGAAATAAACCTGGTTTCTTTTAAAGGATTATGTTTTTTTGCTTGTTTTGTTTGGAGTTTGGGGTTTTGTTTTCAATGAGAATAATAAGCAAGAATAAGAGTTATCCATTGTCCAGCTGGTTGGCAACAATTACAAGATGCGTTGTCCTTGCTTAGGCTGTTCAGAGTCAGAACAGAGGCTACGTCAACGCCAACAACAAGCATCAACCACAGTTTCGGGACTTCATCAGCTATGGTGAAGGAGAGACTTCTTGTTCCCTGCTGCTCAGTGTCACATTGTGACACATACACCATAGCTCTTTGTTCAGAGTTTAGTCAGCCTTGGGGACAGGATAATCAACTTCACAGCCCTGTGGTTATAGGGGCAGCAAGTTATTAGGTATCAAAGTGTTAGGAAACATCTGACTCCCTGCAAACACAGCTCAGTTCTCAGCAAGACTGGCCAGCTAAGTTCCTGCTCTCTACATGACAGATAACCTAAATAAGGAACAAATAAAGACACATCCTGAAGGCAGAGGGCTGTTTGTTCTGCTACAGGCCAGTCTGGGGCTCGGTAACAACTGTCCCTTTTATGTCCAAGACCTGTTTACTTTCCCTTCTGCATGGACAAGGAAAGATTCATGCTCACATGAAGCCTTCTCTGCTTCTGCTCTGTTCTGCCTTCCTCACTGGACCTTGCTAGCTGCTCAAAGCACCATTTTCTTGCATTTCTGGACTGTAGCAATGCAGAGTTGAATTTGTCATGATCTTCATCAATTCTAGTTGTTTTGGTCTACATTACCGATGTCTGCTGTGAGGTGGGTGGTATGCTCCCATCCCACTACTCTCCTGTCAGGATGTGCGTGCTCTCTGGGGCTGAGATTTTTCTTCAGCTGTGTGTTCACCCAGTGCTCAGCACATAAGGGCTCTGCTCTGCGATCAGAGATCCAGGATTTTACATTAGCACATACATTTCCTTTGCAAAAGTAGACTTTTGAATGGAAGCCATCAAGAAAGAATCAGATAAACAAAAAAGTCACCTTGAGAAAGAAGAAGAGGGTGGTAAAAAACAACCCACCAAGAAAGACAAGGGTGAGCAAAGAAAGTGACCTGTGCCATTAATAACAGAATGCTAACATTGTGCTTACTGTTCCTGCTGGTAGCTAGAAATAGGAACAAACAGGCAAGCAAAATGAGTCACTGGTTAAGACATGGAAAAGACATGATGTCATGAAAAGCCTGTGATGTTTCAATTGCTGCCAGGAGCAAAATAACACCTGGCTCCTTCAGAACTCAGCTCTGATTTAAATGCTCCAGTTCAACAGATGGTATTAAGTGTGCTTTTTTCCGATCTTGTTATTGAGTGCTCCCATTGTCCAAAACTCACTGGAACCTACTCAGCCACATTTAGATACCTTGAGAGACAGCTTAATTTGACCAGTATTAGCAATTTGCAGCAAAACATTTCTGTTATGAATAAAAACCCAAAACAAAACCCCTGTCTTCTTCTGTTAAAGGTTCTATCCTTGCAAAGTGTTTTTTAAATGCTTCCCCACTATGACTATTTTAATTTCAACTCTTTAGAAGCAGTAAAACCAGAAGCCTTGGGTTATTTCAGTACCACCAGTTGCAGAAGCTTCACTTTTCTATACTGTTTTGCTTACCCTTTATGGAAGAAGCTCCTACCACCCTGTTTTCTCTAACATTCCCACACTAACTGCTCCCACCAGGGAGGTGGAAACAGTATGAAAAGAGACTTCTAACACACGCACAGCCCACAATAGCTCACCAGTCATCAGAGCCCTCAGTCTTCATTGACCCACACACTTCTGAAGTTGTCCCCTGTAACCCAGGGGCTGAGTGGCCCTTCAGCTGGACACTGCACTTGGTTTCCTTTATAAAGTAATAACTTTCATAAACTAAGCTGATGGGCACGAAGGACAAGTTAGTGCAGGTTGACCTCATCCACCATTAAAACATTCCTGGTGGTTGAGAAGCTCTTTAACTTCGCACAGCAACCCCGCACTATATAAGCCAAAATGTGAATCACTGGAAATACAATGGGGTGCATTCGCCCAGCAGATTCTGATTTCCTAACTGGAATCAAGGCAATGCACTGTGATTAATGCTACTGGTCCTGACCTACTAAGATGTTAACAAAGTTACTTCCATTTTCCCAGGTGCCTTGAGATTGTAGCAAAGATTAGCAGCAGTTGCCCTTCCTCATCTGTCAAGAGGTAAGGAGGACTGAAATAGGGCTGCTGGCTTATGGACACTATCTGCTCTTCTCATCTTTCTATAGCTTGAGTTTCTCTGCTAGAGTATTTAAAAGACAGTGGCTGCAAAAGGGAAACCTCATGAAGAGGCATACACAAAAATTAAGTTCATTTGTACATTCTTTAATACCATGGAATTGAAAAGCCTTATTTTTCATGACTTAGAATTACTATAAAGATCATTCTGATATGTTTTTGATTCTTCCTGAACCATTTAACTCAATAGAAAACTAAAGAAACAGCAGGAATAAAAATAAGCAGCACCCATACCATATGCCTACTTCCAGCTTCCACTTTAGCTGCAAATGAACAAAGTTCAGGAAGTATTTTAAGAGTATGAGATCCTTGAATAAGACACATTTCAGGCACTGGCTGCGTTGCTATATAAGAATATATTGCCATTTTTCCTAGATCTTTTTAGTTGTCCCACGTATATTGTTTGATTCTGTTAATCAGCTACTGTAAGAACAACTGTACAATGCACAGATGTCTGAGCAATGTTAGCCACTCTAAGTGCTATTAATTAGCTAGGTTTGTTGGGAAGCAGATAAATTAATCACAGCCAGACTACCTCAGAAGCAGCACTACTCTCCTGTGAACGTGCAAGCATGGATGTCCTAAATGGTCCTGTTGGGCAGCGGGTAGATGTGCTGCAGTCCAGCTACCACTGCGTGGCTCATAACAGCCGTCTACTAACCCATGGAGATGTACAGCAGAAAGGAAAATCTCAATACGTTATCAATCAGCTGCCAAAAGAGCAAATGCAAAATCTGTGAGAAGGAAGTCAAATGATCTGTGGCACAGATCTGTCTAAATTCTGTAGCCTGGTTCTTTGATCTGGAAAGGAACAAGGATAAGGTGAAGGGAATTAGCATTATACTGCTATCAGCCTCACTCCCCCTCAAACACAAGCAAGCAGAACAGAGCAAATCCCAGCTCCGAGAGCAGCAGAACAAGACACAGACTTCCTGGAGCCTATTTCTAGGTGATCAAATGTCATGGTAACCAGCAAGAGAACCATGCAGAGAGTCTGTGTGGAGCAAGCTCTGTGCAAGGCTTGGCCACAGCTGCCCAACTCTGGTGCCCCAGCAGAATCACACTGGTACCCAGCCCAGACTCCATTGCAATGGTACCCAACCTGAATCCCATGACAGAGGTACCCAGACAGGACCCCACGGTAGCAGTACCCAGATGGACCCCAACCCAGACCCCCATCCCAGTGGTATGCAGCCTGGACCCCATCACAGAGGCACCCAGCCCAGACTTCATCACAGCCATACTCAGTCCAACCCCATCGCAGCAGTACCGAGCCAGGACCACAGCTGCAGAACTCTGAGCAAGACCGTCAGTTAACTCATTTACAAAGCAAATATTTACATCCCAAGGTGTTTATGAAGCTCAATGACTTTGTGCCTGCAAGACCTATTTGTACTCCTAATTGTAAGAAAACTTAGTACTCTGCTACAAGCATCACCCCCCAGGACTGTTCTTATCAAGGGCGGATTTCATTTTATTTTGTAGTAGATTAGGGCTAAATCTATGCCTCGTACTTCACAAGAACCCCCTAGAGATAATATGTCAAGGGGGTCAATTCTAATTCAAAGTGCTCAGAAATGCTGGGAAGGTGTTTATGATATTTCCAAGATTAAAATACCAAACCAAATCGCAGCCATAAGGCCAGAACATGTGCTATAAATTAAAGGGCAGCAGCAAGACAAGGAAAAGAACCACAAAGAAAAAAGCATCAAGAACCAAAAGAAAATAACCAAACATAATTTATATTAAGAACCACAGATGAAATAATGTATATATATTGTATGTATATATATGCATATATATATATGTATTTTCTTAAAGTCTTTAAAACCCTAATGTGTAATTTTTCAAGATTTGGTAGAAATTAAGAGCTGATCAAGCAATTTCCAATTTATTATCTGCCAAATTAGGAAAAAAGCCCCACTGCTGAATTCAGGTGAGCATTAAAGAAATGTATAAAGATATTTAAGGTTCTAACACATAAAAAAGAATGAAAGCTTGAAGAAAACAAACCACAAGAACAATCTGAAGCTCGTAAGTCAGAAGGTAAACAAAAAAGGCATCTCACTTCAGCAGAGTTTGAAATACATTTTCCAAGTGCTGGAATTAGCAGGAACACAGATTCCTCTACCTCGCAAGTTTATATTTGATAGAAATATGCACATACGTTGAAAAGCAATGCAACAAATTAATCTGATACAGTTCTTCAGGTGACATGCAGGGGGGGTTGATCAAATTCACAAAAGTGTAAGAAAACAATCAAATGGAATTTGAAACTTTCCAAGTAAACCCACATCTTGGCTGAGAATAGAAAGGAAGACTTTCAGCTAAAGGACAGCTATTTTGGAGTAGTCATAAACATCTTAAAATAGATGCCTAGAATTTAAGTTATTTGTCAACCACAACAGCGCACGCACGATGCTCAGTAATATCACAAGACAAAGAAAACAACTTGCTACCATTTATGACAAGATTTGCTATTATAACCACACAGTCTAGATGCTAAACTGGAAGTTGCATTGTCTGACATTGCAGGTGGCTCTACTGCACTCCAGGGGCAGCTCAGTAAGCAGCTGTGAGGTCCCTTTGGGACTCACATGTGGTTACAGTGCCTGTGGGTTTCTTGGTGTGAAGCCTTTTCGCACACTATTGTAAGTTCACCCACCTCCGTGGCGATGCCAACTCCTCCCTTCTGTTTGGAAAGAGCATCACCAGCAAATACTTCTTGACATACTTGTGAGATGTTTTGCTGTTTGGTATTTTTACTGTGTACCAATTATTTCATGACCATGACACCTCCCTGCTCTGTCTAGGCCATGTACTGCTTCCAAGTCTTTGGCCAGCGGGCACACTAAGTGCTCAAGCGGCTCAGATCTTAATGATGAAAAGCACATCTTTGTATTTATCTTTTTAGAAAGATAAAGGAAAACAACAACAGATTTCTCAGGCAAAGAAAACGTGTTGTTGGCATCATAAAAAAAAGAAACAACATATGACTAATTTATCTGACATTCAAACAACCTTCTAACCCAGTTCCAGTCCCTACCTATCAAGAACTGCTTCTCCATCCTCTAAAATGATTTTAGAGGGGGGCTACAATAATGATTAAAGGGCTACAATCAGACTGTGTTGTAATCACCATTACCTACTTGAAATGTCCCAATTACTTCCTTCATCAGCTGCTTAGAAAACTGACTTTTAGCAGCTCTGCTTGGCAGGAATCACTTTGCAATTCTTCTTAATTAAAGGTAGCGCATCTAAGCTCATTTTGGAGCAAACCAAGCCAAAATCCATTCCTCGAGTCCTTTTTTTTTCCTGGGTAAATGATTTATCCTAGGAACCCAGTGAACAGGGGAAAGGAAGCTCTACCTAAAGTGGGAAGGAAAAATAAAGGGACACAAGTCCTTGAAGACCTGGCTCATTGAAGAAGACCCCAAGAAACAAGAAATATTTCGGGTTCAGCAAGCCGACTACAGCTGGGTCAATCACAGCATGATCTGCATGCCCACAACTCTGATCCTAATGAGGATATCATGTCAGCATTTCAGATGAGAAATCCTGGCCCAAATTGAGGTTGGACAGATGCTGCTGGGCCCACCTTACATTGCCTTTGAGTATAATCCGCTGGAAATTGAGCATTGATGGATGTTCACACCAGCGTGTCTCATTCAGTTGAAGTCAACCAATATAAAGAATGAATACTGACAAGAAAAATACTGGAACTCTATCATACTCCTAATGATTTATTAAGCAATATGAGCAAATATGACTATTTCAAACTTAACTTGTTGCCAGCTAATATATACACACGTACACAAGTGGTAATAAGGGTCAAAGAATTATCATCCTAGCAGGAAAAATATTAGCTCCCAAGAAGGTTTGCTACAGCAGCTTAAACTCTGTACAGGATTTGGACAAACTTCTACCGAAGGCAAAGAAATACTTGTACCAGGGGCAGAGAAGACTGTGCTACAGGGGCTGATGATGTCCCACATGGTGCACTCACCTGCTCTTCTGATGGAAAGTAGCTGTGCTGCTGCATGCCTCATGTGTCCCCGTACCAGTGGGACCTCAGTCACACTCTCAAGCACAGCCTACTTATGAGGACCACTTGATTCAGGCCAGATTTGAGGAGAAGCCATTTGGCAATTGTACTTTGATATAAAACAAGCTGTGAAGAATTTTATGTCCTGCCTGCATGCAGTGACCACAGTGAAGAATCCTGCCTAGGTGGAGGTCCTGACTTCTCTCCAATGGGACTAAGTTTCCAGATAAGAACATACAGCATTTTCCATGTGATGTGTTCCTCAAAAACACAGACCCCAGTCCAAGGAAAGAAGGCTGTAAAAAGAGCTGTTCATGACAACTCCATACTGTTCTGTTTGAAGCAAATGAAAATCCTTCGTGGAACAGGGACAGCAGAAGACCATCTTTGTACAGAACATTAAATGCATGTGATGCTTTTCAGGGGAACAAAAATATGGGACCATCATTCTTCATTATATTTGAGCAATTTTACATTAATGCAGCTTCATAGAATAAGGAAACTGCACAGCATCACCCCAAGCATGCGAAGATCTATCAACAAATCTGTAATTGAAGCAATCATAACATCAGGCACAACACAAGCACAAGTTCATGCATAAGCATTATGCTGCTTCCTAAATCACCCGGACTGTCCACTAGCAGCAGGCTGACAACAGGCTGTCTTGACCCTCAGCTCAATTCAGCAACGAGCAATTCTACGCTCCATTACCATCACACTTTAAGAAACACTTCCCAGCTTGGGAATGAATTTGTCCTGTCACACCTGGGAAAACACACGCTGAAATATTTATCAAATGAAACCAGCCTCCTTTCTGAGAGCTAGCCCCTGGGAAGATCAAGCTCCTCTGCTGTCATGCGTAGCTATACGTGATTCATCTGGAGAAGGTGCAACAAGTTGACATTTTGAGAAAAACAAGTTATTTTCTATGACAGAGACAAATAGAAGGCTCACAGGACTTGTTCTTGGTTCTAATCCAGTCCAAATCGCTCCCCTTGACTAAAAAGGTGCAAAAGCTAAACTTTGAAGCAAAGCATAGGTATAAGTGAGCAGAACTAGATCTGCCAATGAACTAAAGACATTTTAACACTAAAGGGACATCAGCAACAGCATAACTGCTTCAAAATATTATAAAACTACATTTAAATGAGCCGCACTTTCTGCTTGCTGCTATTTTGTCTTATTCCAACTTCAAAGAATTAAAACTTGGCCTGATTTGGGAGGCTTTAGAGCAGCAGGAGAAGCTTTGATGTTGACTGGAGCTTACCAGAAAGCTTTATGCCAAGATCCAGGCAGTGACAGCATCTGGCCTTTCCACTGAAGAAAATGATTTCTGGTCTTGCAGAAAGCAGTTTCCATTTCAGCGGTATAACTCATACCACAGTCACCATTCTCACAACACAGTCCAGAGAGCAAAATGCATCCCTATTTAAAACATTAATAAAATTCTAGTTTCTCTCCTCATATGGCATCCAGGACTTATTTCTTCATCCAGAGTGGCAAAGGGAATGTAATTTCCATTGAGCAAAGGTTTTATTTTTGATCTTCCGAGTTAGTTGAAAAATTATAAAAGCCACAATAACACCCAGATTTCTTTGTTTAGATGTCTCCTTTTGCTAGCTCTTCATATGAACCCTAAAGGGAAAGCAGATGCCTTCATCCCTGTCCTACCAGCACTCGTTGCAGAACGACAAAGGACACATGTGAGGGCAAGTGCAGCCTGGCTTACAGAGTGCTCTCATGAATCTCAGACATTAGCTGGCCTTTTTAGCAGACCATGTGGTAGTATCAGAGCTCAACTCCTGCCAATACCTGCAGCTGAGAGAAGGGAATCCTAAGATCTAACTGTCAGCAAAGTCTTTATCACAGATGAGCAGTGCTTTGTGCCAGCCTTCCTGATGCTTAGCGACTAAAAACTTCCTAGATTCTTGTTATGCTCTCAAGTGGGGCATAAATAAATATATGCTGCAAAGTTTCATCCATAATATGTACTCTTCCTGGTGTAAACCACCAGACAGTAAGTATCAGATGATAAAGAATATACACTGATCTAATCTCAAAGTGTCTTTCCACGTCACTAATGATATCAAATCAGTCCTGCATGCATTAGGACAGTTGTTATCAGTAGACAGCGAATGTTACAAAAAGCCTCTTAGATAAGAACAGGCAATATTCTGGTACATGTTTACTTCCATTTAATTAATGAACAGACTAGTTGCAGTCTATCTTGCAAAATGAGATGTAAACATAAGTGACCTCCACATATGCTGCATCTTTCAAAACAGCTTATTGACAGCAGCCGCAGGAACAACCTCTCATCCACACTTGCTCCAGTGCTCCATTCATTATTTTTCCACTTAAAAATGGAAGAGGCTGCAGTTTTGTGTGGAAAGAACAGCAGGCATTAAAGGGGTATCTGGCAAACATAGAAGTTCATCTCTGTGCCCATGAGAGAAAATGGGAAGGATGACACTAGAAATAAGCTGGGACTTCTCCAGAGGGAATGGGATCTGCTGTAGAGAACACAGTACTGGGAAGGAGACACCTTGTGACACACTGTGATGGAGGAAAAAGGAACAAACTGAAATACAGAATTACAGAATCCTAGAATGGTTTGTGTTGGAAGGGACCTTAAAGCTCATCCAGTTCCAATCCCTGCCACAGGCAGGGTCACCTCCCACTGGAGCAGGTTGCTCCAAGCCCCTGTGTCCAACCTGGCCTTGAACACTGCCAGGGATGGGGCAGACACAGCTTCTCTGGGCACCCTGTGCCAGCACCTCAGTACCCTCACAGGGAAGAACTTCTTCCTAATGTCTAATCTAAGCCGCCCCTCTGTCAGGTTAAAGGCATTTCCCCTTGTCCTGTCACTACATGCACTTACAATGAGCCAACAGAGCAGTAAAAAGGATGACTGGAGGACTGGCTTATTACAAAGCATTAGAGAGGTGAGCTGTGTTTGGATGGGCCAAGTAACAACCATCCCAGGATGTTACAAGGCTTCTTTCAGCAAAGGCAAAACAAGCAGTTTCCTCGGGCAGGAGAAGGCTTCTTCAGCTGTGCCACAGACTGCAGGGCCAGGTCTTCAGGCAGTCTCTCCTGTGAGCTTGAATGACTCTCTGCTTCTGCAATTCCCCAGGAGCATCAGAAACTAAAGGTGATAAAGCGATACTGAACATGACAAGGATAATAAGACAAAAGAACTGCTGTTGATTTCACTGAGCCTAGGACTTCTGCCCATTTCATTATTGAAATTTTCAGTGGAGGAGGAAAACCCTTCGACCAGTTACTTTATTTGGTAATCAGAGCTCTGCTTCTGCTGGTGGCATGGTTTGGTTTGTGAGGGCTCTTCTGGCTGTTGGCTTTTTGGTTTGTTTGGGTTTTTAAAACTTTGTGTAGGGTTTCTTCTGTCACTTCCAGGGTCTTGGCCAAAGTCAGTGCCCACAGAGTTGTGAAGGCATCCAGAAAAGCTGAAGACATTCAAAGCTGAAGATGCATTTCATTTGTGCTCTGTTTGCATCCAAAGGTCAGGATTTGATGCCTTATGACATATGCTTGTAGCACGCAGCAGCATCCTCTCGGAGCTTTGCCATTTTGTCAGCTTGTGACATAGTCTGAATGTTGAACGATTTCATAGCATGGTATTGCAGATTAGCACACAGGCTGCCCTGATAATTAAAACCACGCACTGGAGAAGCAGAGTTGTCTTTATGTCCAGACCACCATTATGTCCATGTGGACATCATTCGCAAATTTCAGGAGCAAATGATGAAAATACAATTAATGAAATTATCTAATGAACACAGAAACTCAATTACAGGCTTCACTTTGTGTCTCAGACTGTGCTTGGGTTAGAATTGTCAGGTGCTAATAGGATTGTTAAAACAAAGCAAATTAACTAGGTGCAGCAAGAAAATGCTCATAATTAGCATCTTTGTTTTACGAAAGGTACCGCAAAGCCTCAATAGCATCAGGGAGCTTTCAAACACATCATCATAAAAAGGAAAACAAAAATGTGTTATATTAACTTGATATTGCCATGGTAAACAGTTTAACAATCTTGTAAGAAAGATCTAAAAGATCACAAGTTACCATGGTACCATTGCTCCCTCCAGCTTCATGTTTTCAACGCAAAACTGAATACTTTAAAGGCAACACAGTGCTGTACTTTCTCCACTGCAAACTCATTCATCCTTTCCTGTGGGAATTTCTTTGTTCACAGGAGTTAACAGCTTGTTATTCGTAATTCATTAGAGTTATTTGAAAGTGAAATAATCTCAGGACAATGCTTTCCAATGTAAGTTCAGACAAAGCACCTGAACCAGACTCTGCTCTTGCGGATGCTGCTGTAGAAGCTGGATCTTTCTGGGTTTGACTGATCTCAGCTGAGATTAGCAGCTGACCTACCATTTATTCAGCTGCTCAGCTGCCAGTTACAAAGCATGCTCCTGTCACTCCAGAGGGACAGCTTGGAAAATGGGAGGAGAAAGCTTGTCGTATGGTGTTAAAGCAAGGGAGACAAGGACACATCACCAGAACTCTTCTGTCTTCACTGACCTTTTACTAGCAAATACTTTCATCTCAAGTATCCAATCACCTTCCTGTCTCTATTGAATACTTCTGGCCACTTCCAGTGCACTAGATGTACTTGTATCTCAAACTGTCCTTGCAGAGACCACCTTAATTTGGGGTGTGTGAGACAGACATCTATACAGACAAGTATGACAAAGACACATTCAGGACTAGTTTATGAACTTCTTAAAGTAAAACAGGAATTCAGTTTAAAGGAATAAAGAGTTGCTATATGAAAGAAAAAGAAACAAAAATGAACCACCAGCCTGAAGGTAGCTGTCCATGTTGAAATACAGATTTTGGGGGCCATGGAAAACCATCAGGTTTCACATAGGTTCACATTAAGAATATACTTCATTTGCCATTAATGCCTGTCTGCTTACCCACCTGAATGAACACAGGGGTTAGCTGCCAAGCTGTTCTTTCCAAGTATCATATACAAACTGCCTCACAGACACATCAAGGCTGTCACCTGCTAGATCCAGAAAGGGGTGCCACCCTGCTGCTTGACAGGAGTAGATTAAATATCAGCAAACCTCTTCTTGATCTTAGTAACCATGATCATGTTACGTGAGTCACTCCTGCAAAATATGCCGCAACAGCAGGGAAGTCAGGTTGTGTCATTCTGTACCCAAGGAGAACACCACACTTGGCAACCCCTCATACATCAGCGGAACTTCCTCCTTCACAGGAGTGCCAGCTCCCACTCTCGACACATCACATTGCCTAAGAGTGAGGGAACTCTTCTCCAGCTCCAGAGACCCCAGAGGAACCTCACTGACACTACTGCCAGTGCAAAAAAGCACTATGCTCACCTTAGAGCTGCCCTGAGAGAAAGCAATTGCAGCTCTGCCATCGATGGGCACTCACCAGCTTCCCTTACCTGTGTGTTTCTTCTTCATACGGGGCAGTTTCCTGCCTAAGCACAAAGGGACCCCACCAAGGGACTCTGAGGGATGTGAAAGAAGCAGAGCTCCCCTCCTCCTGCTCAGGCTCAATCCAGGAGGCTCTTATCTACTTAAATAGATGTTATTTGTATGGCTCACCTTGGTAGCACAGGCAGTGTGATTACTCCAGTGCTGTATCAACAGCATCGTGCAGAGGTAGCTGTAAAACATCCCACTGTCTCTTCTCCTCCTACAACAGCTGTGTCTATAGCGATTATTTGCGTAAGTCACTCAGATCAGTTGCTATCAATGACTGTATGCTGGGTTATCACTTAATATTGTTATAAAATTAGGTTTTACCTCCTTGACAAAGCGGGTATTTTTTGGCTAAGTGGAAAACCCTTCAGGGCCTAGACATCAGCCAAGTCTCCTATGAGGAGAACAGCTGACTTGCTATGACTCAACTTCATTTACTGGCCATTTGGAAAGATTTTTATTTCAATACCATATTAATATGGTCAAGAACTGTGGAGTTGGTTGTTCTAACCTGTATATTTAGAGTGGAGAATGCTTAAGCATTTGCAGGCTCACAGCATAGAGAAGTTGACGTGACTTCTTGGGAACACAGCAGAAATAGCTACACCAAGGAAGAAATGATCACTTTAAGTCACTTTAATAAGAACAACACTTCATACCTTGGCTGATTTATACCCACACAATACAAGAGGAAGGCTTCCTGCCTATAAGTGAGCGTTCACAAGAAGTTTTGATTTGAAATGTTGCATCCAACAGTCTACTTTCTCTTAAAAATTCTCCACTCTATTACACTTTCTGTTCCTAAGCAACAGATACACAAACATCTAAACCAAACAGGCTCCAGTAAATTAAAAACTGAAGGACCAACTTCAAAGACATTTGTTTAGTGGAGTGCCAGGACCTCATACATTCTTAGTGGGAGTTCAGTATTGCATTTGAGCAACCTCCTTCTGAAACCTTTCAGGTACAAGAGGTTGTTTTGGCACTTTGCCCTTGCAAAGCAACCTGCTGGCCCACAAGCAGAAGTTATGCTGAAAATCAGCACTGGCTTCCTCTGTTCCACCCCAAAGTGGGGCTGCTAAAGGTTGCTACTACCCAGGAGCTGGAGGCTTTCACACACCTCAACATGGAGGTGCAAAGCTGTGAGCCCCCAAGCTCCATACTGCTGCCAGGTTAGCAGGGGTTTTGTTGGTTTGGTTTGCGTTTTTTTACAGCCACCAGTATTACCCATTTCCCGAGGCAAAGAAACGTACCTTAACTGGGTATATTCAATGTTGTCACTTGTACTGACAGAAGAATCTGTTGTCAAGCTGCAATCAGAATAATGTGCCTCCTCCTGTTCATCAAGTAACCACTGAGAAAAAATTCAACAGCTCAACACATTTTTCCCTGTGCTTTTCATGCACGCCACACAAACATTATACATCAGAAGTACCAGAAATTGAAGCAGTCATTTAGACAAGCTGGATTGCTTCTCATTAACATATCCTCATGTCAGTAATCAAAATCCATCAACTTAAATCAAATCAACGTGTTCAGATAAAATGCATACCACCTGCTGCCTGAAATGTATACCAAAGCAAGACTGCTGCAGTAGAGAGCTTCCAACGTTGGGTCAGTTTCCATTAAAATACTAAGAAAACCTTTGTGTAACTCTTTTCAACCAGCCTTGTGTGGCTCCAAAGGATTAAATGACTTACTGCAATTGGTCATTAGTAACACGCCAAACCATGCTGTCTCTGTTGCGGCCAGTCAAGGGTTAAAGAGAAGAGTTCACTCTCTGATCAAACAGGACCTTTGAGAACTCACAATTCACCAGGTGCATCTGGAGCCTCAGCTTCAGCAGCATTTGCAAGATTTATATGATGGTATTTAGAGTCATTTTACCCAGTTAAACATCTGGCTGCTGTCAGATTTCCAAGGTACGCCGAGCTGGAATGCACCTGCTTACAATACCAACTACTTCTGAACACCATTTGTATTACAAGAATGCTCAAGGACCGTTCATCATGAAGTCAGTGCAAAAAGGCAACTCAGACTGGCTCTTGGAGGTGCTTCTGGCCAGGAGGATCAGCAATGAGCACTCACAGGGTTCAGGACCCACCGTCCCAGTGAGCACTAGGACTGCCTTCTCCCTAGTAGACCATCTGCTTAGTGTTCCCAGAAGACAGCTGACACAAGCCCTTCACAGGTCTGTGCTTGGTTTTTACCCCACACTTTAGCTGCAGAATCAATATCAAGGATAAGATTAAACACCAGCAGCGTGCTCGTGCATCCCAAGAGACTAGGTGAGAGCTGAGCTGCCCTATAGCTCAGCCAGTCACTCAGCCTCTACTGCATAGCTCACAAAACCAGCTGTGGAGGACTGTCTGAAGCTGGCTGGGAAGTGGACATACAGTCCATTTTTATATTAGCCCCATTTCAGTTCTCTTAATGGCCCTACTCTGAATTTCAAACAGCAGGAAACCTTTGCTTGCCTCTCCACTTCAATTTTTCACTCGACGAGATGACTTGTTTTGCTCTCAACCGATCACTGTCATATGCCTAACTAAATGTGTCAAGCAGACAGTATTATAAGAGATTGATAAATGCTAAACCTCTAAGAGGCTTAGGAATGAGAAACATAATCGAGTGTCACTGCCAGAGGCAGAAGAGTTGTTTAGGAATTCTGATATGCACCAATTCAGCAGATACTCATTTTTATGCTCGTTTACCAGAAACAGGCAGTTTCAGGAAGCAGAAATGCTTCTCTGCCTCTAGGCTAATTCACCATGAGGTAGAGGAATCACCATGGGGTAGAGAAATCACCATGCCATCTCAGACCAGCAGCCGAAGTGTTGCAGCAGCTGGTCCCAAACAGTACAAGCTTCTGATCAGAATAACTATCAGAAATGGATGTTTCTGGAAGAGAGACAAAACTGCAGTGAGGTGCAATTGTGTAAAACCTTACCAACAGCGGAAACACCTCCCTAACTTAGAAGCCAATCACCAATAAACCAGCTTCTGGTGGACCTCTTCACTGCTCTTTCATGGGTAACTGAAACACTAAAACCTCTCCTCCTCCTCCCTTGCCTGAAGGGCCAAACATGCAGAATCAGGCAAATCCCTCAGACTTTTTATGACATGATATTCTCGATTTAAAACCTTTTTTTAGCTCAATAGGTGTAACTTAAAGGACCTTGCACCTCCCTCACTGGTAAAACTGTACCCTGTCACTACAAGATGCTCTCTGATTGTTCTTGGCCAGGAGCCTTAGGAAATCCACTGTCATCACACAGACCAGTTACCTCATATCCCATTGATTGATACATCTGCACTCAAACTATCTGTCATTACTGCCTGCATCTTTTCAATGGTAACCAAGGAGTTATGGCAGAAAGACTGTAAACTGATGGGGTTTGGTCCCCCATCCAGAAGGAGCCTGAGGCTGGAGACTGAGCCCTGGTATGGGCTCACTTTGGTGTCCACCACAGCTGGCAGCAGCACCAGCTCCTGAAACTGCTTTTCTTTTGTATTTCTGTTCTCAGAACACTGCTCAGAGGTTTCAAGAGCCAGAAACTCTTCCCTTGCACTCTCCTCACTTCCAAACAGAAGTACGCTTTGCACTGAGTAGATAGCTAGACAGCCCCTCTTCATTACTTTCCTGTTCTTACTGGCCACCTGCGGGTAAATCCAGCCTATATTTATTCCCTAAATTTGAAGCATTATCTCATGTTTATTTTCATACTGGCCTTGACTGCAGTATTTTATGCACAAGTACATGATCTGCCCCCAATCTATAAACTGACTTCCCATAGGAATCTATCGAAACAGCATCAGAAAGGCACCTGAGCACAATAATACAGATAACCTGATGGAGGCATTCACTTTGCTGTCCTGATCTAGTTAACCAGCAATCACATTACCTTGCTCCTTCAATACCTCTGGGCTCACTTCAATTCACTTTGGTCTCTCTGAACCTGACACTATTATATCTGCTGCTGTAAGACGCTCTCCAAAATAGTCTGATTTTACAAAGGGCTGAATATCTTGAACCTCTATTTCACCAGTGGAAGCATACCTTCAGTCCAAACACACCTAGACTGAGAGTGATCACTGCAGCACTATTACTTAACAATAAGATGCAGGCCCCCAGTGAACCATCTGATTTGAGATAGGATAAAGTAGTCAACAAGTATATCAGTCATCTGTCAAATGTGAACTGCCATATCTGTTAAAACCAAACTATTCATGCACATAAAAGCGTGACGCACTGATAAACTAATGTTTATTTAATGGAAAACTTGTGGTTTCCACAAGGAAAACATCTCTTTCCTTTAGTCACTGTTTGTGCTCTTCCCACTACATCTATCGGAAGCTTCCTTAGTACCATCAAATCTGCATGCATTTAACTTCAAAACCAGTGTTACTAACTGCTTCCTAGAAGGTAAATGTTTCATGTTAACAAAAGAATTCCTAAGACATATTGACCTCCATGTCCCCTTGCTATTTTCAAAATTCAATTCTCTCCCATTGACAATCAATGAAAAAAAAAAAATCTCTAAATATGTTGTTAGTCTTCTGTTCATTCTGCAAAGGCAAAGCTGGAAATCTGAATTATAGTACGAGTTGAAAAGGCAGAAAGGATGCTGCCGTTCATTTTAGTCACTTCCAAGCAATTTGGTTTGAATCTGCTGAAGGCAAATTCCAGCGTAAAGTACAAAAGCTCAAGATCATCTGAGATGAATGCCTGTTAAATCTTCAGTTGGGACTATTGCCTTCATTTATAAAAACACAATTTCTACTCCAACAACAGAATTAGCATAAGTGCCCTTACAGTCTCACTCACAGGATCTGCCAGCTCTATCTTCTTGCTTATTTCAACCGGAGATTGACGTCAGCAGCATTCAAACCCTTTTGAGAACTCATTCTCCAGTTTCTACTTAATTTGAGGTCTCAGAACATTCATATGACTCACAAAATTCGGTGTTTGAAGCTTCAGGGCATAAAGATGGAAAGAAATCCAAAGAGAAAAAAAGATTGCATTTAATATAGTAAAATAATAGTAAAGAGAAAGAGCTAGAGAATATATAGTCAGGTGCTATTTTTGGAAAGGGCTGTGAGCTAAAAGAAGCACATTTTTCTCTTTCCTTACTCAGTAAGATAAAGAAACACAGTTTTCTTTTCCATCCATTACTCACAATGAATGAAGAGGTCAGTCGTAAAAGTTAAATATATAGGATTTTGCAGCAAGTTGCAGGAGTTGGGCAAGAATTTGGGACCACCAAAGCATCAACCCTTCCAACAGAGCATGCTTCCTGACACAGAATACACATAGAGTCAGTCGTTAGAGTCAGAAGCCCCTGCTGGAAACAGCTCCAAATTGCAAGTCTAAACTCAATTATTGCTGTGCAGAAGAGCAAACCTTGAGAAGAGCACATTTCTAAGGGGTAAGAGGTTGGATGTGATCACTGATACAAATACAGACTTCATTCCTGCAACCCCCGACCCTTCCTCTGCAGATACACAGGCACTCTACATCTTCTGAATGAAGGGAAGATCACGGAGATGGGGAGACGCATTCCTGACTGCCCCTCACAAGGAAACAATCTACTGCAATTCTTCCACTCGCACAGAGGGTGGACTCCAGTTCCAAACCCAGGTCTCTGCAAGTCCCCCTCTGGTTAAAAACAAACTGAAAAGAGAACACCAGCTATATGAATCCCTCAAGCCTTGACATACTGTCAGGTTAACACTCTTACTGTTATTAATCAAGAATTTAATAGACGGGATCTTAAAATTAACAAGTCTTGGGAATCTTTTCATTAAAAAGAGCCAACGAGTCATGACTGAAAAAGTCTCTCAGCATCGCCCTTTGTTCAAAACAGTCTCTCAACTACTTTATTGAGCAGATGGGATTTAGCACAACACAGAGGACGCACCTGTGGCATGAGGGCAATTAAATTGTTAGCAGTTTTATTTTATTGCCATAAAACAAGCAGACAAATCAGGACTGAAAAAGCTCCTGCTTCTCATATTTCCTAATAACAGTCCCAGAGCAGCTGGCAAATACGATAGCCTGGATTTATTCTGACCTTCCTTCATGAAAAATATATCAAGAAATCAATGCTGTAATACTTCCCTGACATGTAGACTACAGTTGAAAAGAAGAGAAAAGGCCACGCTGCATGGATTCTGACATTATAACCAGTAAAACAAACACCACTTCTTCTCTGCCTTTCTATCAGGGGATTAAACCCAGGCTTTTTTTCACCGAAAAATTAGATAATTAAAACAAGACTTTAAAAAAAAGTCTGGATTTTTTTTAATCATCAAACTGACTGCCTGGTCTCACAGTCATAGGGTAACAAAACATTGCACATTTGGAGGTCACATTCTTGGGCAGGATAACCAGCTGCCATTCCAGGATCTTTACAACTCTGAATATCCTAGTTGAAGTCAAAGGGATGCATAAGTTTGCTGTGTTCAGTACCAGAGCAAATAAACACTTTGCAAGCAGTTAGTGGCAAATAAAGCTATTCAGTTCATAGAATCATAGAATTATAGAACAGTTAGGGTTGGAAAGGACCTTAAGCTCATCCAGTTCCAACCTCCCTGCCACGGGCAAGGACACCTCCCACTAAACCATGCCACCCAAGGCTCTGTCCAACCTGGCCTTGAAAACCACCAGGGATGGAGCATTCACAACTTCATAATAAGCAGCTCCTATGCATATTTACATGAGAATTATCGCAGGGAATTTGAAATTATGTCCAAGACTTCAGAACAATGGCCGCAGCTTTGAATATGCTACTGCAGAGTGTACTTGCAACTCAGAACAGTAGCAAGTACATCACAGAGGCAGAACTTCACACAGATTCTTTCCTTGGAAGAGTTCTCTTTTTACATAAATCAATAATGAGCAGGAGTGAAAGGAAATGATTAATTTTGTACTTCCAGCCCCCTAAGACTCAGGAGGGACCAAGCAGTTGTCACAGATATACCTGATTTGGTATCTTTGCAGCAGTGATGTCTCCTGCATGCTATTTTCAAGACAAAGGGCAATCTTATAAAAGAGGAGATCTGTTTAAGTTGGGATAAGGAGCCTGAAACAGGTATGGATTTTCAGCTGTCACATACTTTAGTGCAACAGTTAGAATGAGCATCGGTATAGAAATACTGTTCATCTGGAGCCTTAAGTTCCTATAATCAGCCAACACATTCAAGTCCCTTCTACACTCTACACCATGTCTCACACTTAGAAAAACAACCTAGGAAGGAGGTTTGCTGAGAAAGGGTGTATAAAAACAAGCTGAAGAGCTTTGCTAAGTGCACACCTTCCTCACCTAAGGAAGCTCTAAGTCCAGACACCAACCACCTTGTTGGAATCCACATGGTGTTTGTGCAGACTGACACTCCTGCCACAGCAGCTCCATCCCTGCAGAATCCAGCTCTCCTGGGCTTGCTACTTAGGCCTGCTTGTTGCAAGCCAGTGTTTGCATACTGCTTCTTTGGTGTTGCTTTCTACTGTAATTAACAATCATTCAGGGTACTGGGTTTTTTCTTCTTGTTGTTATAAATGTCGTCATCCTGCTTTGGTTCTACTCTAGTTTTGTGCCAGGTTGAACACCACTTACTTGCTGGCTTTAGGGTACGTCAGCACTGTGCAGTAGAACTGCCTTCCCAGACCCCATTTAGAAACACAGCATAGTTGGAAAGGACCTTAAGGTCATCCAGTTCCAACCCCCCTGCCATGGGCAGGGACACCTCCCACTAAACTATGCCACCCAAGGCTCTGTCCAACCTGGCCTTGAACACCTC
>JAOEHY010022865.1:0-19212 GCA_025447955.1 Psilopsiagon aurifrons
CAGGAGCAGAGGGAAGAAAAAGGGGGAAGTGAGTGAACAAACTGCGTGGCTGATTTATGGCTTAAACCACGACAGATAGAAAGCTAAAACTTTTTCCCCATCACACACAGCTGGAAACTTGCCTCTTGAGCATCACAGTGGGATGGTGCTAACGACATAGACTGCTGTGTTTGGTATCACAACTCCAGATCAAAAAGCAACCCTTACTTAGTGAATTGAACTGTGTGGATTTGAAATAAATACTTCAAGTTTTCTTTTTCGAGAAGGTTAGTTAATCTTAGAAATATATGGCAGCTGCCAAGAACAATGAAGTAGATATTGCATATGTGCTGTCATGGTAAATACTAAGTAAGGGAGAGGAAAATGCTGTTCAAGCAGAGGACTGTGCATGCGATGCTGGCTGGCTCAGAGCTTGTTTCTTCCGTGCCACAGCCATTCGCAAGGCCTGAAGAATCATGTTCTCGTTGTTCATGATGTTGTAATCAGTTAGCTTCAGGAGCTTGTTGAAATCTTCTGCTTTCAGTGAGACCTCCCTCGTTGAGTATGGAGAGCAGAAACTGGAGATATCAACCTTGCCCAATTCCATTTCAGCAGCACTACGTGTCATGCCTGTCAAGGGGAGCAAAAAAAGGTGCTTATATTATCTTAGGAAATTACTGATAGATTACATGAAGAATAATTTAGAGAGATCGCAAATGCAATTGCTGGGAAGACAAGTGCAGCGCGATGATGTCTGAACAAACTCTATTGCAATTGTGTCAGTAAGCATCATTCGATTGCAAACAGCACCTTCTACTGGCCAGCTCATGGCAGGTCATTTTATATGCGCGTGTGCTCAAGTCAACCTACAGGTTGTCAAGTAGAATGCGTACTACAGGTAAAAGGAATAAAGACAGGAAGAAGCAGAATGTTAATAGCCTTGGAAATCGTCTTGACAACAATGCCTGCATCTCAAATACTCGCCCAAAAATGACACAGTGACTGTATTACTTCGTGCACTATTGCCTTCATTTTCCAAAATACAGTACCAATACATAAACCAGCCCAAAGAGAAAGCACAGTGGTCCTCCATAGAACGATCATATATTGGACAGGTAATTTTCCATTAAATATGACTATCATAAAATACATCATCGGAAAAATATGTTTTATTCTATATGATAAGGTAAACTTTTGGAGATCGCAAGAAGAAATTAGTTCCCATTCCTCTACTTGCAAAACTTGTTTCTTCTTTCACTGAATTGCATCAAGACTCAGACTAAAGCTGTGACCAAGATTTGACCCGATTTCCAAAATGGTTTGTGTCAACCCCTTTTTGCAATGTATTCCCTAGTAGGAACAAGTGAACAATGAGTTACTGTATTGGAGCAGGGGAAAAATGTTCAGGGAGTGAGAACATTCACTGGGTCAATAAAATTAGATGGGTACTGTTAACTTACCAGGTGCTACGTATTTTTGGAAGGTGTCATTCACCAATGGAAAATAAAGCAGCAGAGGAGCTCCTGGGGTATCTGCACCATCGAACATGTAGCACTCCTTCAGGTTCTTCTCATCGTCCTTCAGGCCAATGCTGGGAAACGGAATTCCCTGCTCCGAGAAGTATCTGCAAGCCTGCTTCAGGGGCTGGTCATGGTCCAACAGCAGCAGCATAAAGAATGGAAAAGATACCCAAGATCAGGCTACTGCTAAAGCCCAGTAATTCAAGCAAAGTTACACAAAATAGAGTGGTAGCACTGGACAGCCATCAATAATGTGAGCACCAGCAGCCACAGATATGTTTTTCTCTTCCCTGAGGAGCTATTTGGAAATTGTCTTACAGGAAAACACCTAATATCAAGATGGTAAAGAGGGTTTAAATACATGCCAAGGCACATTTTTAAAATGGTAATATGATTTAGGAACGGAACAGATTAATTGAAAGCATGCTATAGAGCATCATTAATTACATGAGAATGAAGTCAGAAAACTGTCTAAACAAAACTGAATTTTGAGTCCAAGACAGTAAGATTCATAATCACATTATCTGTTTATAGACCAGTATTACTTGTGAGTTGACCTCAATAGATTTTAGCAAGGTTTTGAGACCAACCTATAACTTTGAATTTTAGAAATAATATGAGCTTTCAAAATGAAATATGCTGGATCTCAAAATAGTACTTCTCAAAGTAGTAAAAGCATTCATTCATCAAAAAGCTTATTTCTGATGATTAACATTATTGAATTATCTAACAAAACACTGAAGTACCACCTCAATTTGTTTGAATTAAATATTTCCAGAAGACTTCAGAGTGCAAGAAAAAAATGTAGTTCAAGTTTTTCAGCTGCAGTACAGAGACAAATATTTTTCATGTGGCAGCACAACATAAGAGCACTGGAGTATCTTTCACTTGAAAAATGGCTGAACCTGAAGCAAAGAACTCCGTGTTTTCTGTGGTGCTCTTCAAGGACAGGTTTACAATTACAAATCTATATTTGGAAGACTAAATCCATGTTTTTATGTGGTGAATACCATTTTCAAAATCTATATAACCATTTTAACTGAGATTTCTGTGAACATAGTAAATGCCTTTAAAATCTTACTTCAAGCCCACTATTTAAGGAGAAAAATTCTATTTATTTTAAGAAATAGAAACAAAGATGAAGAAATTCTTCACTCACTAGGTTGTTCTTGAACAGCTAGAAAATCACGTATAAAATATGTATTTAAAGAAAATGCAAATTTAATTCAACATCTGAATTGCAAAGTTTTCCCATCCATAGCTGTGCTATTAAGTTTTACGTATAATTGCAATAGAAGTTGCAGCTCAACAATCAGGACTTTACTGTGCCATGCTGTATTTCATTGGTGAACTCTTTGGGGCTATTTCAAAAGTAGTTAGAGAATATCAAAGATATTTTCCTCTCTGGGAATTTTCATTCTTCTTCTAAGGTTTGGAAACACCCTATTACTAACTTCCACTAAGTTCCATGTTTTACAGACAACTGGATGAAAATTGTGGAAATCAGAGGGAAAACCATTACTAAACCAAGACAGTTTTCAGACTTCTCACCAAGGTCTGTGATCCACCAGTGTAATTTAAGTGTATGATGAGGTCCACTTTCCGCTCTGGTCTCAAAAGGGGTGGGCAGCTGGTTTCAAAGAAGAAAGCTGCATCTACCAGCTCCAGGTGTTCTGAGTTGCCTCTCAGGTCATTAGGAGAACCATCTAGCAATGTGTCTAAAGAGTAAAAGATTCAGTTATTAACAAACTTGCAAAAATACATCTGGAAAGGAAAAGGAAGGCAAATCTCCCCCCATCCAGGATTTTCCCTTTGCTTTGGGGTAACATGCAGCAATCCTAATGCTTCTTTTACCCTCTCCACTCAAGTTTCATTGGTGTTTCCAAACCCATGGACTGCACTCAGTCAGCTCTCCTCAAGATGTTCAAATGGCCCTCACGAATTCATAGCTCTGCACCTGCCCTGATGATCACTGAGGCACATGGGCAGGAGTGCTGTCCACACCTTTCCACTTTGCAAAATGCTCCTGCTGGATGTACTCGTTGTGCATCTGGAAGCCCCTCAGGAAGTTGTGGTACTTGGACACGGCAGGACGGTCTGTCAGGATATCCCGGAGAGTCGTGGAGAGGCCACTCGTAGGAGTGAACATGCATGTAGCCATCTCGTATGGCTTCTCAGGCAAGTCTGGTTGTTCCTCTAGAGATACATGGTATAAATGATATGCAACTGAATTATAACCACAGTTAAGGGGAGGTTAGGTGCAAAGAGGAGAAAGTGACTGCTCTCAGCATCGCGTTATTTTTCCCTACAGTCTGCTGTGAGTTCTAGTTAATTTCTTGGTGGAAATACAAACTTACTTTCATTTTGTAAACCCCAATTGGCTCTGAGCCTTGTCCAAGCTAAGGCCACGTTGGATGTAGCCTTGAGCAACCTGATCTAGTGGAAGGTGTCCCTGGTAATGGCAGGGGGACTGGAACTAGATGAGCTTTGAGGTCCCTTCCAATCCAAACCAGTCTCTGATTCTATCTAACCAAAGGAGCATTTTTCTAATTTTCTTCATGTTTTTCTCACTTTTTCTCAGGACATATTAAAGTAATTCACTTTCCCACACACAAAAAAAAAAAAACAACAAACCAGAAAAAATCATTTCATTTATACATTTAAAGGAATTACTGCTTTTAGATTCCATGTAGGTTAAATATGAAACTCAAAGCTTATTTTGAAAAGAATAGAAAAAATTGGATGTTTTATTTTAAAAATGAAATATTTTTACTTTTAAAAAAAGTTTGTTTGATTTGATTTGGCTGTGGACAGCTGAATTTAACAAAAAAACTTGAAGAAAAATCCTTCTATAAACCCAAACAGAAGAGCCTGGGTGTTTCTTCCAAAAACCTGAGATTTACCTATTTCAGCCACTTTGTCGTGCGTCCATCGGTGCCAGAAGTCTTCTGAATTGTCAGCTGCGTGCCAGGCATCTAAGAGGTTTTTGGAGAAGATACTACTCCACATTCCTAGTAAGTGGGAGAGGTACAATAATAAGTAGAGCTGAGGTAAACACAAGGAAGTTCTTTTTAAAATTGCCTCTGCTCCTTCCACAGCTGCTATTTAACTTTTTCCTATTTCTATCCAATTTTCCCGGACATCAGTTTCAGCAGCAGAGCTGACTCAGAAGGCAGAATTATTTGAGAAGAAATTTCAAAGTATTTTCCATTCTGACATGTTTTACCTGGAACATTTTTTTTTTTTTAATTTTACATTTTCATTTTCCTTTTTTCGTTTCCCTTTTCATTTGATAAAGAAACATTTTCAGCCAGCTCCTTCTCTGATTCCCCTCTTTCTTGCCCTATTTATTTCGTCTTACCATTTCCATCAGCTTCCACAAAGTGTTGTAAATCTCCAATTTTTAGGGGTTTTGAAAGCTATAGGAAATGGTGGTGCTTCACAAACACTCACAGAGCTATATAACAACTTTTTTGTCATTTTAGTTTCATTTTATCTTACTCCAAATGATAAAACCACCTTTGCAGGTGAATGAGTCTCAGGAGACATGCTGAATTTCAGTTGACTGACCAGTACCTCTGCTGCCACAGGCAGAACAACAGGTTTCTAGGGACTAATTTCCAGCATCATTAGTGTTTGTATGAAAATGTTGTCACTCTCCCAGGCTGGTGAGTCACCTTGCATGAAGCAGATCCGGGACTCAGGGAGCTTCTTCATCAGCCGACCCATGAAGAACTCGCTGCCAAAATCCTCTGCACGAATGAAAGCACCGTACTTCAGGAAGCCCACCTCATACGGTGTGAACTCTACCCACTCTGCCAACACAAGCACCAGCAATGTTAGCTCTTCTACAAAGAACAGTCAAGATTCCAGACATGGAATAAGGCTTTCAGGTGTCAGCCCACACAGGCAAACCGGCTTAGCACGTGCCCTGAGCAAATCCTGCTGAGAGCCACCACTGAACCAGCTATCAGTCTACAGGTTAATGAAAGAACAATGTCAGGGCTAAAGGAAAATTTGAATTCTTTCTATTTAGCAAGTAGGATAGCAATCTGTGTTCTAACTAAAACGCAGATTGACTTCTACTGGTTACTGCCTTCAGCCAACTGTGAAAAACACGCATTAAGCAAACTTAAAGCTCCAGTGAAACACTTTCTATAAGAATTCATAACATTTCTGAGACAGTAACATGGATCTATATTGTGTTATTAGTCTGAAATTAATGTCTGAACATGCACACTTACATGTCAGAAGATCTTACAAAATACTGAACTGCTGCTATCTTGTGGCTGCCCAGTTACTCTTTACACCTCTGAACAGGACTTCTCCTGGCTTGGAGTGAGAATTTAAAACAATTCATCATTATTTACAGCATCCCCATGCTGTATCTCCCCCGGTGAAAACACAGCTCTTTCCCAGAATGGAAACATTACCTCTAAAATCTTTGGTGGCAACTTTATCCTTGACATTGAGGGCAAGGTAGATGGGCAGTGGGTTCTGACCCTGATTCACTGCCTGGCGTTGATCAGAAAGTCTGTGATGGCATTTCTGGATTTGGAAAAAAACCCAACACATTATCTGATAATCAATTCCTTGAAGACATCAGCTTGTAAATCTAAATATGGGATACAATTTTCCTGAATTTCCTCCGAAATCTTTTTCCATGTTGAATAACAGAGGGCAAGAAAATCATGGGAACAAGAATAATTGCTGCTAAGATAAGCAGCCATGTTTCACATTCAGTGTACAATGACAGTAATGGGCTGCTTCACATGCTATTCTAACTTTGCATTGCTAAATATAAATGAAAAAATATGGCAGGTCTGGGCAATTCAGCTGTTATCACATACTTCATCTGTTAAACATATGAGTTCCTCAAGGCGTCATGTTAATGGCTCTTCTTAGTCAAGATTTTTTTTTAAAACCATATTGACAGTTAAGATCCACGGAGGAAAAACCCATGAGCTGTCCAATACTAACAACTTATCTTGTATATGAAATGGAGGTTTCAAGTGCACTACAGATAAATTCAATTCTAGCAAATTTTACCATGTAACACTGAGGCCAGAAATACAATGTGAAATACTCTATGAAATTACAGTATATAATTTTACCTGTTTCACCTGGACAATACAGAAACCACATTTACAGGATTTTAAAATAAAATAGCTATTTCCCCAGCTATCATCAGTCTGCTGGCTAGTACTGAAAGTTTTGCTTGTGTCATTACAACAATTAGGAACCAGAGATCCTAAGAGATCAAATCCAAAGTAGCTGAAAGGCACCTGCAAAATCAAAGTTTCTGTACCTAAAATGTCTCAGGAACTCTGGATCTGTATACTTTCTCATCACTGTAACACACTGCAGTAACTACATATGTGGTACATCTTCAGTACATTCAAGGTATGACTGCAGCTACTGTAAGTACTGCAGCAATGGAGATATTAAAGCATCAGGCCATAAAAAACACCCAAGAACCTAAAAAATTTCTTGGACAGCTACAGTGTTAATTAGCATGCTGGTTGTGTTAGAGCTAGTCTGAGCATTTCTATGTTACATTCAACCACACTTCAGGCTCCAGCGTAGACATACACTACGTCTCCAAGTTATTAATGTAAATAAGTGGTGTTCTGCCTATATACCAAGCATCTCTTCCTAGGGTTTCAATTTCTTATGAATGTTATGAAGTCACAAACTTTATGAGAAGAAATATGTATAGACATTACCCCATCATTTAGCATGGCTTCAATCATGAGCCCCCACAGATCAATAAAAGATGTTTTATGTCCTGCTTGAGTCCTTTGGCTCAGCTCTCTGTAATAATTCCTCAGACTTCTCAAGCAAAAAGCTCCCATCTTACACTTGGCTGCCTGCTTCCGAGCTTCAATGATTATTTCTCCAAGATCCTTACGTGACCATTCAGCATCTTCATACAGTTTTGTCATTGTCCTGCAGGAAGAAAATAATGGAGAGTGGAAAGAAATGAAGATGCTCTTGAAACTCAGAGGATATACTTTGGAGATCTTTGGGCAGTTGCTGTTTTATCTTTAGGTTACTCTCTGGGCTTACTTTGAGCAGAAACACAAGGCTAAGTCAATCAGATCTGGGATCCAACACAAGCAGCTACACCAGCTTTCTAGGCTGTTTCTGTCCAACAGTAAGTAACCATAAAGGATCATTTTGCATAGGATTAAGTATGGTTGCACTTCCAATAAAGTCTCTTTTGCTGAGAGGTAAGTCACTTCAATTACACCAAATGTATGATTCATAATAGGCCTTTCGTGGGTGACCTTGCTATTCACAGACAAAGATGGAAGTAATAACTCAAGAGATCTCTTTTACCATTGTCAAGATTTAAAACCCTAGACAAAGCATGGGTTTTGCTTAACACCACAAGATCCAAATAGCATTATCAAAATGACTCCTCACCATGTTGTGCCAGAGGAGCCACTGATGTATGAAACACAGTCCAGAACATGCAACTTTTGAAGACCCAAAATGCTTCCATACATGCCAGTAAGTGCTCTTATCCCACATCCTGCTGTGGTCACAGCCACTATAGGCACCTATTCAACTCAGAAAAGGGCAAAGAGAAGAGGCTGAGAAATGGCATTAAAGCACATCCATGTCAAAAGATGACAGATGTGCAAAAGCAACATTCAGACTCTAGTAACACATAAATTAGAGATAAAACAACTGCTCTATAAGTTGTAAATAATACAGGTTGCTGGATATCCTTGTGAGGTATAGTAGAATATCTTGGCACCTCAGGAAGGATTTTTTTAGAAACATGGACCAAACCCATTGGTTTGAAGTTCCTTCAAGTAATCCACTTGAAAGCCAAGTGGAAATAGAGGCTTTGCTCATCCAGACAGACTGTTAAGCTCTCCAGCTGAGATCACCCTGGCTGCAAACAATGCCCTGGAGCTGCTGACAGAGGTTCTCACACGTCATCCAGATTGAGGTGAGAAATCACTCCTCATCTCCAGGCTTGACAGAAAGGAGAGAGTAAAGTACTCCAGTAGTGCCGTTCTTAGTTACCTCATGCTCTTGAAGATCTTCCTCCAGATGAAGAACACTTTTCAGGGCAGCAGCGACCACCTTCCTGCGGTTTTGCAGGAAATTCTGCTCATCAGCACACAGGTCAAACCCCAGGCGGGCATCTAGGTTTCTTGTCCTGTAAAACAGACCCTGAGTCCTGAGACCAGGGCACAAATATTGTTATATTATTATTCACCATGGTCAACTCCATCTATGCTGGTGTGTGCTTACAGACCAGTTTGTGTAAATGAGAAACAGCACAGACAGGCCTCTGCTAATTGCTGCAGCTACTAACAAGAATGCTAAAGGGAAGGCAGAGCAGAACATGACATCCCATCCTGCTATGGTAACAAGGTACCTACAACACATTTCTGGTTTTATTTGCTCATGTAATTAATTTTTGCTGCCATATGTGCTTATAAGTAGATAACCAGTCAATAAGCACTGCGGTTTAGGGAAACAGCTACCATGCCTTTGTGTTATTTTGGTTTCATAATGCAGTAATCTGATTACTTTGTGGAGCTGCTCTCTCCATCTGTAGACGTAACAGTGCACACAAATTGAGATCTACTTATTGGGCTGCACTAACAGCTTGAAAACTTGGAGGAAAGGGTACCCATGATTTGATTCTCCCTCATTGAAAAAGGAGAACTTTGCAAACAAAAGCCTGCAACCCAAAACCAAACACACCTCTGCTTACAACTGAGCCTGCCTGGACCTCTGCTGATTTCAAATGAGCTTTGTGTAGGTGCCAATGTCTCCCAGTTACAGGATCAGGTCTTGCTGGAGACACACTTACCATTCACTTGCCTTTGTGTACAAGTCAATTGTCCTGTCCTGAAAATCGCAATACAAACAGTGTAAGCATGCTCAGGTCATTAATCCTGCACCTTCCTCCCCCACTTCATCTATGAGCTGAGTTTCACTGCCTTTGCAGTCAGCAACGCAGCTGGAGAGTCTGGCCAGACAAAGGCTGGGCTGTGAGAGACATAATGAGCTCCAGTACAGTCTGGGCTGACAGAAGTGGGCCATTCTCTCAAGCCAGGTGGGTTTAGAGCCCATCATTTTTTCATAGCTGAACACCTAATTAAACCTTCACTTTCTGGGAACGTTGTTGAAATCTGGACATCTAAATCACAGGCATATGGACATTCTCTGTTTTATCCTCCTCTTCAGGCTCTCCCTTCACAAATATGTCTTAATAGTCATATCCATTACTGTTAGCTTGCATACTATGTTGATGAACATGTTAGATAGGTCCTGAGGAAATTAGTTTAAGCTCAGAACAGGGTTGGTCAGCACGCCTAGAATTACACGCAGAGCAAATACTGCATAGTTACAGAGTGATTGTCATTCACACCTTAGACTGTAGCATTTGTCATTTCTGACAAGAACTGAGCCACTGAACTGTACGACTTGCCACCCACCAGGCTGAATATGTCAAACATCAGCCAATCCATATGTTGGGCTGGTTTTCATTAAGAAAGATTTGTTCTCACCTCTGCTACTGTTATTTTCTCTTGTATAGGAAGTGAGTTCAGAGCTAGAGTCACAGATTCATTCACATCCCTTTCATTTTGACTTGAGATAGACTGGGAAGAAAGGGTAAAAAAAAGTAATGACAGTTAACATTAGACAAAAAAGGGGAAAAAAGGGGTAAAAGCAGTCTCTCCCACCTCACTCATACATGGACTTACCAATTCCATGCATACACACATGTGCACACACACTCAGGTCTTAGAGGCCCCCAAAGAAATACACAACAAAGAATCAGCTACACATTAGTGGTGATCACATACCCGGCTGAGCCGCCTCCGGCGTGGTAGAGCCAAGGTAAGAGCAGAGTGATTATACTTGATGTAGTGGAACCTGGCCGGGGAGGTTGGGCAGAGGCAGGAGCTCAGCGTGTGTATCTGGGTTCCTTCATATGATCCATCCACAGTTAACGCAAACTTTCTCTCTGGAGCAAAGGAGTTTCAAATTTAAGTTCTTCAAAAGAGATGGATAATTTTTCGGCACAATAATGTAATATATGTTTTTCCTAAGCAATTACTTCGTTTTGATACCCAAATTATTGGATAAATTAATGTGCGCTTATCTCAGTCTTTAGGTTTCAGCTTTAGAGCTCATATACAGAACATGCTATATAGCACCTACTGCTATAGTTGCACTGCACTTCCATATATACTCTGGCTGCTGAGTCTACCACTCTATCTACTAGAAAATGATTCACAGCTGATAAGAGTTTTGAGGGAAAAAGCACTCTCTTTCCTGAAAATCTGAAATTTTCAAAGTACCTCAGCCATAAGACAGTATGTGGTACCAAAACATTATTCCAGTATAATAATAAGGTATTTTGAAAATATCTGACTTCTGAGAGACACTGTTTTGGTAGCAGAGGACAGTTCTCTTTGGAACCAAAAGAATCTCAGTCCTTCCATCATGTTTCTCTTTACTTCAACTTGTAGTATTTCTTTTGAAATAATTTCTCACACCTACAAAAATAATGTCTGGTGTTTTTTTGGCTTTTATACAATAAACCTCAGATATGTGTTTTCAACTAACTGAAAAACAGTCTTTATATAGAATGAAATCAACACAGGTTCAAGGTGAAAAATACTCTGCAAATCCACACACTCAAAAGTATACAATCAAACTTCAAAAGATTTATCCCACTCAAGCATTTTCAGCCACATCTAGCAGACTTCTTCACTGAGCTCAACTTGAGTTCAACTGGATCATCCATGTGCTAAAGCAGTTTGCTGGATTGGGGCCATCAGGAAAAGTCAGAATGAGTTTAAAAATTGTGTAGGAGAAGCACAGGTCCACAAGTACAGACTCGACATGGCTTAAAATGAGCAATGGGTGTCTTTGGCAATATATGGCGTGTCATGTTTTACGTTGTTAAACTGAAAGAAATTTTAAGAAGTTCAAGCTATAAAATTGCCCCAGTCCTAATTCTCTTTTTTGTGTCTCTGAATCCAGAAATAACTAGAGTTAGCTCCAGTTTAGACTCAAAAAATTAAAGAATCAATTCCTGCACAAATACTTCAGAATATTACAAGCATCTGACACAATTGTAGAGCAAAGTATTTCGCAGGGAATCCAGACCACATGTTCATCTAATAATCTTTTTTTTACCAACTACAGCCTCCTCCATAGGCCACTGGCATCAGTGAGATTTAGTCTTGCATCCTAAATAACTTCAAACCTGGGTGTTCAAGTGTAAAACACTGAGTATTTTGCCATAAAGTGGCATGCAGATTTGCTCTATAAGTGAAAGGCTCACCTGTACTGTCCTTCCTCAGCCTCCCGCCATTCACCTGCACATCCAAACAGGAAACTTCACGGGACTGTAAAAGACAACCAGGGCAAGAGAAAAAGGTGTTTGCTGATAGCATAGCTCTGCCTCAGCTGGTCCCTCAGTCATGTGCAGGAAGTAGGGGCTCAGAGCATATACCTCAGGGGAGAGATGGTGCCTTATAACCCCTCTACTAGATCTAGGGAGGTGGCATTGGGCTTCTGCATGGGAAATCACAGCTCATGTAGAGATGAGGAAAGAGGAGGGATCTGCTCACTCCCAGTTTCAGGAGCAGCCCCAAAGGGCCTGGGGGAGGACTGCCTGCAGGGCAAGGCTCCCTGGGCAGGGCGCTCAGCCAGGCTTTCCCTGGCAGATCCCAGAGGGATGCCTGAGCCCAGTCTGGATTGGTCAGAGATGAGCACTGGTGGCAGCCACAGCTTTTGCAGCTGCAGCCTCTCCCAGCGTGAGTCACTTGCAAGGGTCATGTGGAAAAGCCAATGCTCACACTAGCTTTATCCTGCATCTTGGCCAATGCCTTCATGTCACTGTGTGGAGCAACTACCTGGAACCCTTAATACTAGCTTTGCAAAAAGCATTGCTATATGGCAGGGAAAGGATTATGAAATAAAAATTACCACTAAGACTCCATTAGTAACAATGTTTTCAGGAGGATCCGGACTAAAAGACAAAATAGAAAGCAATCAGTTCAAAACCAGCACTCTTCTATCTGTTTGGCTGAGGTTTTTTTACCTTGCTTAATCATAAATTCATTATCTTTAAAAATTGATCTTTGAGCAGGCTGCAGGGGCAAACAGTATCAGAAATTCTAGCTGGACATTCAATCCAATTTGCCTCTTACAGGCTTCAATCTGAAATTTTAACAGTTTATGGAGATCTGCTGGATGGAATAGTTCCTTACCTATCAGACAGGATCATTTTCTGACACACTGAAGCAAATTAACACAGGGATGGCATAATTACACTACTGCCCCATATTGCTCAGTTTAAAGCTGGGGAACAGAGCTGAAAAGCTGGTGAATTCATCCAACATCCCATAACAAAAAAAAAAAAAAAAAAGAAAAATATTACGATTTACCTTAAAAATCAGCAGCAGCAGTAGGACTGATTTACATGCCCATTCTCTCCATTAACTGTGCAGTCAGCACAGAAACACAGTAAAAGTAAAATTTAATCTATTCCCACAACTAATCCAAATTTCAAGTATCATTTTCCTCACATTGTTATGACAAAGCAAGCACCTGGGATCTCACAGTCAGGAGCAACAGTGGTTTGAAACTTTAAATGACTTCCTCTGCAGGATGCCCCTTGCAGCCTGGTGAGCAGCAGCCATCAGAGACAACCCTATGCTCCCATCAACATCTGTGCTAGATTCTCCAAATGTTTGGATGCCTGATGTAGACACACAAGCATCATGAACTGTCATGCACCCATTCTTCATTAAATGCCTTGCACAAGCATCTCCTAAACACTCAGAGCTCCCCTCTATTCTATTCACCCAGTGACAGTGTTAGGGGGCTGCAAGTATAAACCAATGTTTTGTGTCAGCAACATTTTGTCTCTGGCTTACATTTCTGTTGATCACCTATTTGACCTTACACACCTGCTCTCCATTGTGAATTCAACTTCCAGCTCCTCTTTTCCCTGCAAAAGAAAATGAAAGCTGTCACTGCAGGTTGGTTCTCTTGTGATCAGAGATCCTCCAAAGGAATCTGTGCTCTTCAGGGGTCTCTCTATAAACTAGCGTCCACCTAGTTACTGTATATGCAGCAGATTTCATTTTCTTCACATTGTATACGTCATATTTCTAGTGTTCCATGCTTCTAACATCATAAGCATTAGTTTAGACCTTGCAGGAAAAATGTAATACATAATCCAGGTCCTCTAGGCAGTGGCTCTCCCTTTCTACAGACATAGGTTGACCCCTCACTGTTTCACAGGAGAGCCACAATTCCCTTTTCCCTTCCCCTCCTGCAAGTTCTCACAGTCCCCACTGGTCCTCAGCAAGAGCAAGGCTAGATTTCTCTGATGCATCCAAATCATCCTGCCCCTCTCCCATCCCTCAAACACAGCCTGTTCAGGTGAGCCTGGCAACACATGAACATGGTGGCACACTTAACCATATGAAGCCCAGGATGTTCGGGAGGGTGTGCTTTCGTTTGGTGAAGTTTGCACACATAGGCTCATTGCATGCTCAGACTTCATCTTTTGTAATTGCCACCCCCGAGATTTTCTCCCTCCTTTGTAGGCTTTGTGCATTATCTTGTTGCCCTCCTGGATTGAGCACTAAGGAAAAGTTTCTAGGCTAGGCTGGATAGGGCCTTAAGCAATCTGGTCTAGCGTGAGGCATTCCTGTCCATAGGAGAGGATTGGAACTAGGTGATGTTATGGTTCTTCAAGGCCAGGTTGGACAGAGCCTTGGGTGGCTTGCTTTAGTGGGAGGTGTCCCTGCCCATGGCAGGGCGATCTTAAGGTCCTTTCCAACCCTAACTGTTCTATGATTCTGATTCTTTCTACCTCTAACAACTCTATGATACTACAAAAACACAGCCTTTCTAAAACAGGTATTAATTCAACACTGGCTTGCATATTCTGGGCCTAAACACTGTCCTTTAAACTTTGGCTCAACCATATGAAATCAAGACCTGCTGAAACCTCAGCTGTTTTAATAGTTCAGCTATGTAAGCTATGTTATCTTCATTTTCCAAATAAGCTGAATGTCACATTGGGTTTGGGGTTTAGGACTGCAGAACATAACATATAGCTCAGAAACACCAGCTCCCAACTGCAAAACTATTGGGATAAACTCTTGATATTTTGACATGAAGGATAGCAACCAATGAAGTCTAATAACACTGGCCAACTCTGTCTGTAGATGCAGAACCCAAAACCTACTGTAATTACTAAAGTAACACTTGACATCAACCACTGGTCATACTTGGGTGGCTAAATGGATTTATATGGCTAAATGGCTTGTATATAAGACGCATGAAAGAAAAGCTGAGATAGACACATTCTCATGTGACCACTTCCCCTTAGCTTTGCCCTTGAATTTTATCCATACCTGTGGATTCAGCTGGAAAGATAGCTGAATGTTTTCTCCAAGCTGGATTTTGGAGACATCAAAGAAAACAGTGAGGAGATGGTCATCTTCAGTTGTGCTGTCCTCATCACAAACTTTAAGCTCCAGAATGTTCTGGGATCAAAAAAGCACAGAAGCAAACACATCATAAGGTTGAATAAACATGATACAGATAATTCATTTCAGCTGAAGCGACTTGGGAAAGAAGTTCAAAAATGAAAAAATAGAATTTCTGCAGTTGCTCCCTACAGACTCAATTTGGCTATGCAGACAGATACAGACTTATCCAACCACGAAAAACTGAATATCTACAATAAAAAGTGTGAATACTTCATAAGGGAACTCAGAAAGATCTGCAGAGTAGAAGGGTTATACGGTAGTTTGATATCTGGTAAAAATACATGTTATGGATAGCCATGATCTTACCTTAACCTGGCTCTGAATTGTGAAGTGGAATGTTTCATTCCATGTTGGGTTCTTGCTGTTCTGGACTGTCTTGGTGCGGAAATGCTGAACAGAAGCTGTTGGCAGGCTCAGACTCACATAGCAATCAGACTGGGTAACTGTTGAAGAGGGAGAAAGTGTGAAAGCAGTGGAGGAGTTAAATATACCTAGTACCCCACAGGGCATTGAATTTTGAAGCATGGAACATAGGACAATATGCAGAACATAGGCAAAGATGCCAGCTAAGGTACCTTAAAGCTAGCTCTAGACAACCAAATTCTTTTACTTTAGTGTAAGTCCAGTAGTTTGTTCTGATTGAGAACTACTTCTTTAAATTGCTGGAAAAAGACAATGAGCATTCAAAATACACAGTTACATTGCATTCCTTTTCAAAGAGACACATAGTCATTATCTATTTATATCAGACTTCAAAAGGGCTTCCAAAGGTAGGCATAAACATGCCTTGATGTTTCTGAGGTAGCTCTGTCTGTAAGTTCTCTCTTGTCTGCTTTCTGGAGCATTCATTCTTTCTGGCTGCCAGTGCAGGGCAGGCAGGAGCTCATTGCACTGAAGGCTCCCATGAAGCTCCATTGCTGTCACAGAAACCATATAGGTCTTCCAGCAGATTGATCTCAGTCTGCTTTCCTCCCTTTTGTAAAGTTAAAGAAGGGAGCACATGCACACCATAACGGTCAGCAACAGAGCTTTTCAAGGAAAAAAAATCAATAAAAATGAATGCCTTTCAAAAATAAAAAAGCTGATTCTCTGTGGAGATAAACTGCACTTAATCCTCTGTGAAATGGGTTAAAATAAGCACATACAAGAAAAGCACTGAAATGCTGAACAGTTTTATGGTGTAACAGGTACTTTGAGAAAGTCCCGAGGCGATTTTTTAACCAGTAAAGCTGTACAAAAAATGTTGCTTAATGTCACTATTTTCACTTTCATCTCAGTGCCTCAGCTAGAGTAAAGGTTTTTGCAACACTTTATGTGCAAGTGAAAGCCTGTCTGTGCTTCCCAGCACAGAGTGAGTTGATGTTGCTTCTTTGCACAAGATTGCATTGCTTGTTGTTTCAGTTAGAGGCATGTTCAGATCATAACGTTCATCTATTAATTTTAATGTTTCTAGATGTAGGGAGGGCAGCTTTATTGGTTTTATTTTCCTTTCTCAAATCAAGAGGACAGTTGCATAGTTTGCCTTCCCAGCTGAGCTCCATCATAGCTGATGGATGTTCAGAGCCAAAGCTGTGATGTGAAACAGTGGTTAGCAGCAGTCTGCAGGGCTACATCATTAACAAGCACTTTCATTCTGAGGTCATAACAATCTGCTCCAAATATGGTTTGTCATCATTATTAGGAAATAAAAGTCAAATGTGAATCATGAGATTAAGAATCCTGTGGACCCACACTCAAAAGTCAGGGGTGATCACCCTACAGAACAAGATCTGTTAGTTAGGGCTGACGGCCTGCTCTAGTGCCAAAGACATCATGGGGGAGTATTGCTCATAAATGCCAATCCCATCATTAGCATTGTAGTTCCTCTATTTGTAACGCCACCTACTCAAGCATTCTTGCCATTGCATAGCAGACACACCTTTATCTGCATAGACTTGTGTCTTGTCCCACTCAGTTTTACTGGTAGACCTGGCTTTGGGAAACAGAATAATCAACTTGTCTGTTCCTTGCAGTCCTGTGTAACTGAAGAACTAACAAAGCCAGACTTTATTTTTTCCCCTAACAACTCCCCTGAGACATAATTCATTTTTGTTTGAGTAACTGAATGAAAAAAGAGTAACTTTGATGAAGGTAGTTGCGGCATACACAAAGATATAAATTCTAAAAAAAATATCAAAACACATAGAAATGACCTGAGCTTCAACAGTCCTAATGGCTCCCAAACATCTGTTTGCATACAGGAAATATATATATAAAAATATTTTTTGGCTCTTGGGAAGTCCAGATTGATATCAGCACAGACTGCTGTCAGCTCTTGTCCCCACTAGGAAGAAGGTCAGAAATGGCCAAAGGCACGTCTGTGAGCTATCCAAAGTTCCTGTCAGTGACATTTCCCAAATAGCAATACATGCACTGATGCTGTCTGCTGCAAAGAACAACGTATTATTCCAAAACTATATCAATTTTTTTCTGTAGGTGATCACTCTCTGCTTTTTCACTGTATCATATGCCTGTAAGAAATAACTACTTAGACAGCAGAGCCCTGACCTCATTTAGATCTCTGACTTTCACTGTGGGACTTCTGACACCGCCAATATGCAAGTGTCTTCCCATCTGCAAAATGGGTTTGGTGATGCCTTTTGCACTTCAGAGGTATCCTCTGAAACCTAATTACCTCTTGTTCATGACGTATTTTCCAGGTGTTGCGGAGGAGGCACTTAGAACACGCAGGAACCTTTTTTACATATCTCAGATACCTCAGGACCACGCTCTGCCCAACCAGCTCCAGGTACAAGCAGATGTAAGAACTGGCACTCCACAGCGCATCCTGTGCCCAAGCAGGTTGGTCACACCGCAATATCCCATTGCCTTGTATCAAGTGCCTTTCCACATACACATACAAGGTTCCCATTGCCAGTCACATGCAAGCAAATCATCATTACCCTGGTACGTAAGCTTAACCACCACCTAACTACAGCAATTACGCTTGAACATGATACACACTGAAGAGCTTCACAGCAGGGACCTGTCATGTCCCTCCCCTCAATCACGACACGTGAGCAGCTGTCAAACATGCTCGGGGTGGCAGCCATGGTTATCACTGTGGGGCAACATCCTGCCGAAAGCAGGTGTGGCAGCAGGTGTTTATGAAAGCTCGGTCTCTTCGTCCAATTATTACACTAAGTTTCTAATTATCTTCCAGGATAATAGCAGGACTGGATTGTAATTGTGCTGTACCATTAGAAAGCATTACAGCAACGTGACCCATGCTGAAAAAATACCATGCTGTATCCCAAAATACAGGGCTCAAGCTAAAATCTTGTTCAAGCTCAAAGTATTGTTCTTGGCTCAAGCTGATGTCTCACCTTCCTCATAGACAGCTCAAATTCAAACAGGACGAAGTGAAAACGATTTCATTTTAATTCTACCCCTTTTTGATACTAACAGAGACAACCTCCAGACTTCATGTAACCTAGCCAGAAATCTGGATGTCTTTCTCCTCTTGGACTGCCTTTAAGTGCTCACATTGAGACTATTTCTAGGGGCTAGATTTTCTTCATGACTGTTAGGGTATAGATATTATTGTGCTCAAAGGATCTAAACCAAGAATGTGGTCTCAAACACCATTTGCCCATATCATTTCCTCCATCATGTCTCTGTGCACTTAGACCCATTCATGTCACAAATCATAAACTATCACCACCAGCTGAGAAAAGCATTTTTCGTCTTCCTCCCACACTGGGGCTGAGCAGAGATCTGGCTGAGGGTGGGTGGACAGTCAGGCATTGCTCTTTTCTAGAGTGATGAATACTAGAAAATTTCGATCACTGGAATTTTTAATATTCTTTTTAAAAATAAATAAAAAATTCTATTAAAATATTCGTTTAAATAAATAAGATGTTTAATTTTAAAGAAATTAAAGAAATTAAACATCTCCATTCTCAAGGCCCGTCACAGACTGTGAGAATTCATTCAGTCCTGGGAAATCAGTTTCTGCTTCCAGGACATTCAACATTTATCTCCTAAAATAGCTAAATGGCAGTGAAAACCTTTCACACTTTCTCCCACCCTGCCCTTCACACTGGCTGGAGCACCCTCCAAGTATCTCTACAATAGTATCCCCAGTCTCATTTACATCCCTGCTTAAAACT
>JAOEHY010022868.1:0-10989 GCA_025447955.1 Psilopsiagon aurifrons
AACCTGTGGGAGTTGCATTCTTTCGATTCTCCATGTAGCAAACTGCGTGGCTGATTTACGGCCTAAACCACGACACAACCCAATCTATTCTATAATTCTATGTTATGGGGGACAACACGACTGAGGGCATGAAGTTAGAACTTAGCCTTGAAGATATCAAAGCTTATCCATGAAGAATGAGAATGAGGCACCGAAGGCATCTGGATGAGAAAGCAGAAGGCATCCAGAGGAGCGAGCAAGTCAAAAGGAGTAACTAACTGCAGAGCAAGAGCTTGGCAAGTGAACAGACTTTAGTAATGCGGCAAACGGTCATCCAATAATGTGCTGTTGCTAACTGATGTAACCAATGGCTAAAAGACACATGTATGTTAGAAACTGTATATAAGCAAGGGTTTGTAATAGTAAAGAGAGAACTTTCTACTGAGCCACAGAAGAAATACGTGTGTGTGTGTGTTTTTTGGCCGTCCCGACTGGGACACTATGTTTCTATGATTTTTCTTTTGCATTTCACCTTGGCTAGTGAGTTGAAGCATGAACTCTGGGCTGCGCACGGGGCAGCCAGGGCAGAACCTTACTGGCCAGGTTCTGTCCTACAGCCAGAGTCTTTGCCCTGCCTGCCCCAGCAAGGACTTGATGGTCCCTGGCTGGGCAGAAACAGGATCCTGGGCCAAGGGCAGGTGAGGTGGGAGGCCCTGGAAAAGATTGAGCACAACCAGGAAAGCCTCTGAAAAACCTCGGGACACTGACATTTTAGAGCAAATTCAGTTTGTTTTCTTTGTTTTGCCTGCAATCATGACCCATAGTGGTCAGAGTACAGACACTCTATGAAGGGAGTAGGAATTTCTGGTTTTGACTCATGAATAAAAATAGAAGTATCTGCATGCACAGCTCCAACAGACTTCAGGGTGATGTTAGAAGTCGAGAACTGATTCCTGAGTAACTGGTAGAAGCTGATATTTTCATGTGAAATTGCTTGTGGCATTTCTTTGAGCTAAATTACTATGTAAGTTCCTTTATTAAGTTATGTTAGAAGATTATTTTCTCATTATTTTCCTGCTTTTTTCCCCTGCTGAACATGTTCTCTCTCTTTTTTTAAAGCCTATTACTAATACACTCTAAAGGAATGTGCTTTATCTGCTCACAATCAGGTCATAATTTTTCCATTTACAATGGTTAATAAAAATTAATTAACAAGTGCCATTTAGTTACTTCTCAGAAATTGGGCTTTTAGGTCAGAAGTGTTTACATCAGTGGTGCTGTAAGGATGATACAAAGATGAAGAGCTCATATTTTCATATTCCACAATCAAACATGCTTCAAAGTGTCTTTTCAAGTTTGTTCACTCCTATTTGCGTTCACTTAATTTTTGCATAGATAAAAGCCTCAACAGAACAAATAAATATATCATTTGACATCAACATCATGGAGAAGCATATTAAGGCAACATGAAAAATGAGTCATGAATTAGTTAATTGTGAAAAAGTGGCTTTTTGAGTTTCTTACGCTGCAAGAATTGTAGTGATGTGATCACTCCTAAGACCACAGAACACAGTTCCCTTCTTTCCAAGCATTAGTTGCCAGATCATCTTTAAAATCCCACTTGGAGTCAGGTGGTTTCTTCCCGAATCTAGCAGAATTTTCTCATATATCTACAAAAGATGTATAGCAGTCTTTAGCAGTGGTAGATGACAAAAAGGGTTTGATCATGACTGTGCCCTCACATTGCTGAAGACTTTCCAACCACTCTCTCATTTTGGAGATTGGAATCTCCTGCTCAAATATCAGTGTCATGCCTTGTGATAAGCAAAAAATGGCTTTGTGAAATATGTAAGGATGCGTAGAGTTAAATTAATGTTTTATAGCAGATAAATGGAGAATTTAAAATTTGTTATATATTATTTCTTCAATGGCAAACTTGCTGAGCACAGAAATACTTAACTTCGAAAATCAGCTGATGGAACACGATCTGCAATACACGAGAGACCAATCTGGCCTTTATAGGAATGATTTAAACCAATTGCATTTAGTTTAGAAGACCACAGAGGAACTGGTACACACTATTCGTGACAGCATATACTGACAGAAGAAGAAGTTCTAGGAAATGAGAGAGAATTACTAAAAGAACTGCTTCAGGTACTAGACAACTTCTTATGCTGAAGATGAACAGCAGTCAGTTAAACTCCAAGGTGTAAATTTGTCAGGCAGGTTCCTTTTCAGAAAACACCTATATTGAGTGCTGAATGACTACAGAATGTGATGCTTCTACGCTCAGTGTCAATTCTTACAAGTTTTAGGATAATAAGTTATCACAATAAATATAACCAGTTATGGTGAGATCCCACTTGCCTTCAAAATAGAGAAAGTTGGAATCATATAAACATGTAGGTTTGAGCTTATATCTTCTTGTGACCCTAAAGGCTGGGCAGAAAGATGCTGCACCTGGTTTCAGCCTGTCTATACGTAGCACAATGTCTCTGGATGCACATATTCACAGGATAGGACTCTTCTCTTCATGATGACACCCAGAGTTTTTCTTTCCCTCAAACTCAGACACAGACATTTCATTGCTTTACAAATGTCTGGGAATGGTCATTAGCTTAAGAGTCAACATGACAAGACTGAACAGATACATGAGAAAGGCAGCCTGAGGCATAGACAGGTGTAGCAATTCTCCTAATTACAGCTTCTGTTCATGGTCTGTAGTTATCACCAAGACAGCCAATGCCTTTTACATCTCAGGTGATAGATGAACATATAATCACCATTTATATCTAATGGACCTCAGCATAGCAATCCATGACTGTTGTTCCACTCGGTCATTTACTTGGCTAGTATTCTCCCAAGTCAATTCAGAAAGTTTCAGCTCAGGACATGAGCTACCCGCTACTTAGAGTAGAGTATTTCAGTGGTATTCCAAAGTTTCGGCTGCCCCTACAATTATTAAAAACCTCCAAAGTACATTAAAATTAAGATGAGGACCAAGAAAGAGTGACTGTCTTAGGCATTCAGTTACAATACCTCTGTGCAAAATTATCCATAACTAATTATGTTATTTGGGATTTATTTGTATTTTAAACATAAAATAATTACAATTTGAAGTGCCCCTTTAAAAGTCAAAGTGGTTTCTGGTTTAACAAACGTCTTCCACCAGTGGACTATTTTCTGAGCTGGAGTCCTAGCTAATAAATGAAAATATATGCTCAGCTATAAAACTCTATTACAGCAATGCTTCCTCTAGAAAAGCTTTGGTATCATCTGAAAGATGAACATATTCATTTGAAGAAACTTCAGTCTGAAGGTATCTGAATATAGTTAGTCAAGATGTTTATCAATGCATCCTTTGCAGTTCAATCCACCATTTCCTCACTTTTTGATGTTCCTCCCTTATTATTTCTAGCTTAAAGCTCTCTTCAACAGGCTGGTCAGCCTGTTGGAAAGAGGGGTTTGCCTCACTTGGTCAGATGGATCCCATATCTTCCCAGCAGCCTTTTATCCTTAGGAGAGCAGATTAGAGTCTACATTCCCCTCCCTGCAGGGAATATCACACAGCTATCCTTAACCACTTCACCTTGTTGCTGATGCACAGTTCAGTTTCAACGAGCTCTGATTCTTCATTGGACATATTTCCCAGCCCCTCATCTTGCACTGGGGCACTGAATTTATTCCACAGTTCCATATCTGCAGGTGGGGGAGCAGAAGTTTCCTGCTGTTGCCAAGACTCATAAGCTACCAGTCTGACATCCAAATGGAGTCTCCATTTTGTATCCTAATAAGCACAGACTCTGACTGCATCTCCTTCAGAACACAAAATCTGTCTGAAAGTTTCTTAGCTTTCAGATACATTTCTTTAACTCCCTGTAGAAATGTTAAAGCATGTGGCTGTCTCAGAGGACAGCTGAACCCAAAACATCCCAACTATCCAGATGCTCATTATGTGAACATTATGCTCATATTTACTTTTTCTTCTTACCCAAGTTACTAATGAATTTTCAGATACACTGAAATAGCTTCATAAGAGGGATTGGAGAGTGGGTTACAGATAAGGCTGTGCATGATGTTGCCTGTCAACTAGTCAACTAAGACAACTAGTGGTTATTTGGAAGCCCACTCCAGCATACTTCTCTATGCTCTGGTGAGAATCCTAGACACATAACACTGCATTTCAGACTCCACACATAATCATGTATGTGATACCGATCTGTGGAAGTGCTCTGCTTTGCAACATTCAAGTACCTGTATATACCACTTTGGCCTTATCATCAGTGGGGGGAGTAAAGCTTACGTCGATATTAGATAGTCTGACAAGTTTAAATAATGTTTATCAGTTTCTGTTTGACTCTTCTTTGCTACCTTTGGAACTGAAATAGCAGGTGATAGTCAAGGAGAAATAGCTTATTCACATAGTGTGATAGTATCACAGTAAACACTACCTGTAGCTGCACAATGTGGTAAAATTTGTACTGGCTATCTGATAGCCTGATTAGCTCAGCACAGTACCGGGGTTGTGCTTGTTGCTTAAATAACCTGAAAAGTAACCTACAAGTAATATTTATTAGTACCAAAATCATAGAAGCATGAAGGAAACAAATACATTACTTTGATATACGGGAGAAAACAGATTAAAAACCCCCCAAACACAACATTCCTTTGTTTGGACTCAGACTCAAAACACATGAACAGGATCTATAAATTTTACCCATATCTTAGAGTGGGTTTTTTTTGAAAAGTTAAGCTTGAAGTATTCAATAACTTAAAAGTCAAAAATAAAAATACAACAAGGTCTTCCACCTCAATGTCTAAGTCCTTTTCCCAGCTGCGTAGACATTTAGCACAATAGAAAGACAATAGAGCAGTTTGCATTGGAGATGTCTCTTTCCAAAGAGAATTCCCAAGCTAATTCTGCAGAAGGAAACTAGTAGTCTAATGGATCAGCACATGTACGCCATTAGCCTTATGCATATGGAATACAATGGCTAGTTTTTGTAGTCGGGATGGACAAATGAGTACTACAGAAGAGCATACAACTTGCTCAGAAAAGAAAATAAGTAAGGTGGATCAGGCTAGTGTAGATTTTCTCTTCACATTTTTAGGAGAACTGTACAATTTGCCTGGAAACCTGTCTTACCGATACAACTTACTACAGTTTGCAGAGTCACAAGAACAGTTTTCCTATTCTTCCTCCAGTTAAAGCTACTTTATAGCAAAACTTTTAATGTGTGGCAAGTCATTTGCTTGAATAAATTAAACTCAGACTTGCATTTTCTGAGCTTTTTCGCTTCTCAAAAGAATCAGGTTTTTATCTGCTTAATGATGCATATTATCATTTTAGAATGTTTTGAACTTTTCCTTTTACACTGAAGGATGGTAATGCTCCACCAAAGCTGGACATACCAGCCATTTTCACTCTGTAGAAGTGTCATTGCTCTGCTTTTGGGGAGAAATAATTGAAACCATGGGAATCATTCCCCCAAATACAAACAACATTCAGTCAGCTGCCCTAGGAAGGTGAAAAAGTTTTAGTTAACACTCTTTTGATGAGGCTATAAGTGTTTGAGAAGATGTTTAAAGACATTAAGGAGGAACTTTCTTGGCTGAGTGCTGACAGTTAAAATAGGAGGTCTGGGATATCAAGCAAATCAAACTTTGATATTGATAAATAAAGAAACTGAATAGTTTTGAATGTGAGATTGTATAAAACTATACCCAAATTAATCTTCTATTTCTCCCAAGGACAAAGAATCTCAAGTAAAAAGAAAAAAAAAAAAAAAAACAGGGGAAAAAGGGACAACTTTTTTTTTTTTATTAGTCCAGTTTGCCTCCCCTAAAAGTTAGTACAAAAGTCAGGATCTTGTTGACATCATATCTTTATTAATTCATATTAATTCATGTCTATCAAATTATCCCGAGGATTGCTGCTGAAAATGTTCTACTAAAAGGAATCTTAAAATTTCCTACCAACAGCAATTCTGGATTCCACCAGCTTTTAGGATGAACTCTACCCTAATCTGATTGCCCAGAATCTGATGGGCCTAGTGACAAGCACAATGTATATAATTGTTCACAACTGTATAACATCCTTCAGTGAATTATTTCTTTCTAAAAGGCCAAAGTGTGCTTTCCTATATTTTATGAGGCAATATAAAGTTCCTGTTCTGCAGAGCACTGTGTATACTGTGCTGAAACAATCATATTTAGTCTTTCCTATTTGAAAATCAATGATACCCACTAAAACCAAGTCATTACAACATATAGGGTAATAAAGTACCCAAAGGATAATGGCAAATTGTGGATTGCTTTCACTTGATTTTTTTCAGTGGTGATGCTTCTAACACAATGCAAATAATAACTCTCACACAAGGAAGCGAAGTGTATCTTTAAAAATCTTTAAAAAAAAAGAAACAAAAAACCTTACTTTTACTATAAAGCCTACATTCATGAATGTTCATTCCTTCCCAATATTCATGCAAAATAAACACTACATTATACTTAGATTTTCATCTTCCGTAAGAGAAGGAAAACTTATTTCCATAAAAATATTAACAGAAATTTTCAAAAAGCGAGTGGGTTTTGTAATAAAGAAATGCCTTTCCCAGGTAAGTTTCCTAATTACTGGTGTCTTCTACCAACTGTTGAACTTCAAAGTGCAAATGGAATTTGGTTTTGGTTTTAATCTTTTTCTATATGTGAAATGTTTACAAATTCATGCAGCTGCTGTGTAAATCAGGGACTATAATCTAGAGATTAGCTTGATATGGGAGCATAGCACTGATGAATAAGAGATTGTGAACAAACTATGGTGAGTTTTATTCTTAAGGCAGTGCAAATTTAAATGGCACTATTTGCACGGAGGAGTCTGATGCTACAGTGTAAAGGCTTGATCTTCTCAGACTCCAACTTCTCTGCATTCCTACTGACAACAGAAAAAGAATTATCATATTCATTATCTGACAAAATTATGCCTGAAATCTTCACCTTGTTTCTTCTTTATAACTTCCTTCAAAAATAGCCAGGCTAACAAGAGATCTGTATGAGCCTTCAGAAAGACATTTTTTTTATCAAATTCAGTGATATAACTTAGAAATTCATAAAAACATATAAACATATTTAATACTAAACTAGACCAATAGTTTGTCTAGGCCATTGTTTTGACTCCGGTAAAACACTGTAACAGATGTTTAGGGATTGTAGAAGAACAAGTCAAGCAATATATATTAATTCTCTAATATTCTCCCAGACTCAAGTAATTTAAAATTTATTGATAACTTAAGTGAGAGATGGTATCTTCACGTTTAACAATTCTTTCTAGACTTTAGTTACACAGCCTAGTTGCTTTGCGGTATAAGTAAAATTTAGCAATACCAGCCTGAGTAGGATGATTAAGCTACTTAAAAATATTTTATCACCCAATCCCTTACATTTTTCGAAGTCTTCTGAAAGATTTTCATCTGTTATTGAAACCAAGAATCTGGAATACACTTTCAAGAACTGTGGTAAATGGCAACACATCTAGTTGGCGAGTAGTCACTAGCGCTGTCCCTCAGTACTCAGTGTTAGGTCCAGTGTTGTTTAATACTTCACTGATGATCTGGATGAGGAGATTGAATGAAACCTCACTATATTTGCGAACAACACTAAGTTGGATGGGAGAATTGATCTGCTGAAGGATAGCAAGGCTCTGCATAAGGATCTGGACAGACTGGATCAATGAGCTGTGGCCAATGGTATGAGTTTCAACAAGGAGAAGTGCTGGGTCCTCCATTAGGGCCACAACAACTCTATTCAATGCTATAGGCTTGGGGAAGAGCGTCTGGAAAGCTGCTTGGTGGAAAAAGACCCGGGGATGCTATTTGACTGCCCCTGAGCATGAGCCAGCTTGTGACCAGGCAGCCAAGAAGGCCAACAGCATCCTAGCCTGTGGCAGCAGGACCAGGGGAGTGACCATCCCCATGTACTCAGCACTGGTGAGGCTGCACCTTGAACTCTGTGTTCAGTTCTGGGCCCCTCAATACAAGAAAGACATTGAGGAGCTGGCGTGGGTCTGGGAAAGGGCAACAAAGCTGGTGGAGGGTCTGGAGTTGAGACAAGGGGGGCACAAAATCACAAAATGAAATATATAAACCTTTAGAATCAGTTTTGAGTAATGTTAAGTTTGATGGCTTTGTAACAGTAGCAATGGAAAATTACTGAGGTGCATGATTCACAGAAAAAAAAAATAGAGTACAGCTAGAGAACAGACTGAGAATTCTTGTATAAGATAAACCATTGTAGTTTTAGGCTTTTTATGACCTCAGTACAAAATGACTGTAAGAAAAACAGGCTAGAAGAACAGGACGTAAGGATAAGGAGTATCTGGAATGGCAGGGGTCCAGGATAGGCTGCAGTTAAACTAACTGATAACTAGAAGGACAGGATGATTGTTATGGCTATGGTGTTAATCTGGTATAAGCATCTACTGTGCGTGCTTCGAAGGCTGCCAGAAGCAATGAAGACTGTTGGAAGAAGTAAACGACCCTCAGAGACCACCACCACATTTTTGTACGCATGCAGAGAACTTTCTGAAAAATGATGTAATCCATACGTAGCCTCATGAATATGTTATGTATGCCCAGCAGCTATATAAGGACAGCTTCTGTAACAATATGGAGACACACGTTAGGAGGAGCTATCCCCCGTGTCTCCTGGCACGGCAATAAAGAATACCTGCTTGTCCACTTAAAACTTCATTGGCAAGTTTGCTCCTGGAGTTTTCTCTGACGAGGAACAGCTGAGGCAACTGGGGTTGTTTAGTCTGGAGAAGAGAAGGCTCAGAGCGGATCTTATTGCTCTCTACAACTACCTGAAAGGAGGATTGAGCAAGGAGGTGTCTGGTTTCTTCTCCCAGCTAACAAGTTATAGGACAAGGGGAAATGGCCTCAGGTTGCACTGAGCGAGGTTTAGATTGGATATTAGAAAAAATTCTTCACTGAAAAGGCTGTCAATCCTTGGAACAGGCTTCACAGGAAAGTGGTGAAATCAGTATCACTGGAAGTGTTCAAAAACGTGTAGATGTGCCCCTCAGTAATATGCTTTAGTGGTGGTCTTGGCAGTTCTGAGGCAATAGGTGGACTTGATCTTAAAAGTCTTTTCCAACCTATTTGATTCTATGATTCTCTGATTTGAAAAAGGTGTAATTACAGTAGAAAATTAGTAGTTAGACTACAATAGCTTTATAACAGAGGTGAGCTTTCAGCAACCCATCTTCCTCATGTGTCACATCCAAATAATGCTACTGTTCTAAGCCCCCAAAATTAATAATGTTTAGCCATGAAAACAATTAATTTCCTAGAATGAATCTTTCTGTTGTGTTTAAGCCTCTTGCTTAGTTAGATGCTTGATAATACTTTTAAAATTTGATCATTTAGGATAGCTTCTGATCATAAGAACATTAGGGGTTTGGTTTTTTTTTTTTTCTCTCTTAGTTATGTAGGGCAATTAGCACAAAGCCGTGGCAGATAGTTATCCCTTTCACAGTGACTGTTAAAAAGGTGTCATGGGACTATAACCAAGCTTTTATAACACATGCATGATGCAAAAAAACAATTCATCTCATACAGCAGCAAGAAAGTATTTATCACCGAAGCTGTCTGGAAAATGTTCAGCAACCATCTGCCAATTAGTGAATAATCTGCTGCTCATCTACAGGGGAGAACACCTATTCAGCTGGAAAGCAGGTGTAGGGCAGAGGCAGCTAACAAGTACTTTAGTAGTTAACAGGGAAGTTAGCTCAGCTGGGGATGTGAAAGAGACCCAGACACTCTGCTCCATGCAACACGGGATTGAAAGCATGACACTGGTGGTGATATACTACACGTCTCTGTCCCTGTAAGTGGCTGGAAGAATCTTTCCCAGGAAGTCGAAGTCCTTGACCCTTTGGTGCCTTCTAGAGGATGGAGACTGCCACACAGGACTGGGGCCACAAGGAGTCCCCAGTGCAGCTCTCCGTGGCTGGAGCTGCTGGTGACCTTACCTGCAGGGGCTGTGATGGAGTACAAGGCACCAACTGATCCTGCACAGGAGCTGCGGGAGATGAGTAGAATGAATAGCATTCGGAAGGATACAACAGGGTCTTCACAATGATACTGTAGAACTAGATGGTCCAAGGAAAGTGGGGCAGAGACTGTTTAGTCATGACTAGAAATTCACAAAATGCTGAAACCTTATGGCTTCTTACATCAGGAAGAAGGGTCCTTCTCTGCACTCAGATCTGAATGTGCAGGATTAGTACAATGCCGAAATAGCCAAAGAATATGCACAAGTTCCGTGGAGAAAATTGAAAGCCAGCTGAGCTTGAATCACGTATTAGCACCAAGACTGGCCAAGTGATGGAGGTTCCCTTCTGCAGGGCAGGGAGGTGCTAATCAGAGTTGCTTTCATGAGATTCTTATTGCTTTCTGGTAGCTCAGATCAAGGATATTGCAGAGAGATTCACAAGGTTCTTTTACACCTGAAATTGTCCTAACTCACTGTTTATCCATATGGTCATCATTAACATTACAATGGGAGACATCAGTGAGGAACTACAGGCTTCTGTGGCCAAAGGTATGAGACATGACAGTTCAGGTGCTGTTTTTCTCAACTGTACAGGTATCTAGGAAGAGTGCGGATAGAAGCTGATGTGTTTTGCAAGTTAACAGCTGGCTGCATAACTTCTAACAGTTGCGGTAATTAGTACTTCAGGATTTTATAACTATGGTCAACTCTTTGGGATATGGCCTGTTAACAAGAGATAGAAGATCGCTTAGCATAGAGACTTTACTGGACAAATTTCTAATCAAATTCCAGCTTAAAACCCCAGATCATCTAGTTCCAACACCCCTGCCATGGGCAGGGACACATCTCACTAAACCATGCCACACAAGGCTCTGTCCAACCAGGCCTTGAACACTGCCAGTGATGGAGCATTCACAACTTCCCTGGGCAACACATTCCAGTGCCTCACCACCCTTACAG
>JAOEHY010022875.1:8129-21083 GCA_025447955.1 Psilopsiagon aurifrons
ACACATGGGTTGAATTTTAAGGCCTAAAAGCCATTTCTTACACAGATTTTGATACACTCAGACTATGTCATAATGTGACAGAGGTAGGCCTTAGGTTTACCTTGTACTGACACTGTGCCTTTACCTTGGCTGCTGTGCTCACAGCCAGGAGGTTAAAGGATCAAAGTGCAATCAAACAATGACTTCCTTTCCCTATGAAAGAGAAACCACATGCCCCTTTCCATGAAGCTGACCCCAGAGATGCCCTTTCTCTGCGGCAGCTTCCTCCAGAGACGATCAGCTTTAAATGCCGTTCACCAGCACACAAACCCCCCAGCTAAACATTGTCACAGCATATTCCAATGACATTCATAATACGCAGCACTTGTGATAAGAACCTGTGAGTGCTGATCACCTCTCCCCACTGCTGCTCCTTCCATCTACAGCTGACATCAAGCACTCAGCATCTCCCTCTCTTGACAAGCAGCAGACCTGGGAGCTGTTGTTAACAGTGTGACTAAAGGATTCACAGCAGTTTCTTAGAAACTGCAGTAATTGCTTTTGTTTTGCTTGAAAATAACAGCAAAAAAACCCTATCTTTGTCATTGCACTAATAAACGCCATGAAGTCTAAAATGAACATTAAACAACTGTCGCTGTCAGACCAATAATATCATGCTGATGGAAAGAAATGGATCGAAATGTCACAGGGTTTTGATTGAGCTGTTACGCGAGTGAAACCTGAAATGGTCAGACAAAAGAAGGTAGCAAGAGACTAAGTTGAGAGAGCTTCCATTTTCAGTTAAAAACAGCTGAAAACTTCATTTTTCCTAAGAGCTAACTGTATACACTGTGAGTCTCATGCAGGTTAATAAAACTTACTCGAAATCTAAATGTATCCTTAATAAAAAAGTGTTCAGAGATGATGTTTCTAAGCTGGAGAGAAAGCAATCGGCGCCACAGCTACGGCTTCAAACCTAGATGAAGGACTACAGGATTTCATTTACATGTTTGCACAAAACTGCCTTTTCGGTTTTAGCTACAAGTAGTGAAGATCCGAATTTGCTCTCCTGGAAAAGAAAAACCCCACCCCAAGTCCTCGATCCTGCACCTGCAACTCCCTGGAATGTGGTGAAGGAGCAGCGGTGGCCTCACACGGCTGACTCGCCCTCCAGCCCTGCCGCAGACTCTCCTTTGCGTGTGAGCTTCAGCACGGGCGGCTTCTCGGTGCTGGTGCCGTTGGCCTTGGCTGGCTCTGGAGGATCAAGTCCCTTCTGCTCTTCCTTTGGCTCCTCGTTGACTTCAGGGTAAATCACCAAGAAGGTGGCTGTCAAAAACCCCAGGAAGGATCCCACCGAAGCCACCACGGGAATGACCCTGACGGTGCCGACCGCGTCCACCACGCCACCAAGCGCGGAAGCCACGAGGATCTGGGAGATGTAAACCTGACAGGACAGGATGGCACAGTCTATGCCGAAGCCACGCTTGGAGTTCCCGGGGCTGTGGTGGATGTACTGGAAGGAGACAAGAAACGTGTTCAGGAGGCGAAACAACGGATGAGATTAAACCAAGTATCTAAACACTACGATCCTCCTCAAGTGGTCACCTTTGTGCCATCCTTGTGCCTCCTAATCTACTTAGCATTGGCCTCCTCACCTTGCACCAAGAGGCAGATATTTACCGGGGCACCACTAGCACGAACTGGCTTAAAGATTAGGTTTTGTAAAAAGGATTTACATTAAAGAGTTGGTAGAAATCATTTTTACGTCTATGAAAAGGAATCCCCATCCAAATGCATGAATGCAATGAATCCAATATTTCACCCAGAGAAATATGTTAAAATAAAGGCTCCTCCTGGAACCTGCAATCCAAATGGAACAGTGCTAAAGAGTGGAAAATAAATGTGTTCTTGTTTTCAGCAGAATCAGTTTGTCTTCCATCACCCCAAACTTATAGCTGCACTTCCAGATTCCCCTCAGTATCTAAGACTGTGAAAAACCTGAGTGATGCTGACATAACACATTAGAAACAGCAGTAGTATCTAGGTATACAATACATACTTCAGTAATGATTTAATCTCTCTTCATCTATCATAAGCAGCCAAATCTTGTTATACATCAGCACAGGGTTCAGCAACCATGACCCCACTGAGCCAACTTGATGCTAACAGCATCTAAGTAGCAGTGCTTGTTTGGTTGAAGGTGATTCTACCCCCTCTACTCTGCTCTTGTGACACCCTCCTGAAGCACATAAGAAGGACATGAAGCTGTTGGAGCAAGTCCAGAGGAGGCCATGAGGATCATCAGGGGCTGAAGCACTTCCCGTATGGAGACGGGCTGAGAACATTGGGGTTGCTCAGCCTGGAGAAGAGAAGGCTGCGTGGAGACCTCAGAGCAGCTTCCAGTGTCTGAAGGGGGCTACAAAGATGCTGGGGAGGGACTCTTCTTTAGGGACTGTACTGATAGGACAAGGGGTGATGGGTTCAAACTGAAAGAGGGGAAGTTCAGGTTAGACATGAGGCAGAAGTTCTTCACTGTGAGGGTGGTGAGGCACTGGAACAGGCTGCCCAAAGAAGCTGTGAATCCCTGGCAGTGTTCAAGGCCAGTTTGGATCAGAGCCTTGAAAGCATTCCACGTACCTGTTTAATATCATGGTATTGTCCCAGAAGCGCATAGGGGCAGTAGGAGATGCTCATGGACACTATTCCCATAGTGCTGATCATTATCATGGTGACGTACACATTGGGGAATATAGCCATGACTGCAGTGCCAACACAGAAACCCAGCGTGCCCAGGATGTAGATCACTTTTATACTAAGGTCGTAGTTGTCCAAGTATTTCTGCAACAAGGCTGTGGAGATGAAAAACGAAACATAAAAATCAGTTTACTCAGTGAAGCTCCATGGTATTGATGTGGCCAGGACAGGTCAATATGCTGTTTAGGACTTGGATGCTCACTGCATATTTGGCCTGTCTCAGCAGCATAGCTCAACTCTCACTTGGAAAAGGATGCCTTGCTCCTTCATAAACCAGGGAATAAATGAGCTCAGAGACTTGCCTTCTGAGGCAGAACAAAATGCTTTGAATTCAAACATAGCACGGTCCGCTCAGTCCATGCAGTAATCTTACCTGTTTATCAACTTTATCAGTGCAGATACACCCTGAGCACAGATTCTGTTTCTAATGCAAACACTTCTAAGCAAAGCCATCAGGTAATTGATATTTATAGCCACACATTTCAGTTTGTGCTCAGAAACAAGCTGCCCACCTGAACTTGGACGTGTTTCGACACAGAAGCAGTCCCAACAATGCTGATCTGTGCTGGGTATGTGCCTGCATATGTGCTGCAAAAAGCAGAATGTGTCAAAGCTCTCAGGTTCACAGTCTGTATTCTAGGCCCAAACTGTCTGTAGCTGGTTTACGTTACTAGAGAGCATGAAAGCCTTGCCAAAATAGGTATTTATAACTTGGATTTTAAAACCAGGCTTTGTAAAACCCTTCTCACATATGCTTGAATCTTTTCACAGGCATCATTTTAGTTTCCTGATGACTAGCTAAATGCCATCCAACATCCTTTGATAGCATTTTGTGCATTATGCCACTTAACCCATCTGTTCCTATTTTCACCTCTACTTTGGAGGATTTTAAAATAGTGATTCTTAAAGAAGCCCCCCCATATGACCATGTATTTTCCAAAATATCTATCCCAAAGGAGGCTGATGGTAACTGAAGCAAAACTCTTTTTCCCTTGTGAATGGAAATGATTTCCACTGCCTGATTATGCAGCCTCTTACCTGAACATACAGCAGCAGTAGCAGCATAAATTACTAGTCCCCAGCATCCCATCTGAACTCCGGCATTGTAGGCATGTAACTCAGTTGAGTTAGAAGGGGCCTGCAGCAAACATAAGCACAAACTCATTGCGATGAGAACATCTCAGAAATGAGTAAGCAAAAGCAGTTTTGCCTGTGGTTAGGTGTTCCTTACCTTTGGATCCCCCTGAAAGATGACCTGTCCCATGAAATCCGTATAGAACACAGCTTCAGCAATGATGGAAAACCAAGTTAAGAGGTGACAGACGCACAGTCTCAACAGCTCCTTTGGCATCTTTAGCATGGACAACCACAAGAGCCTGACAGTGGTTTCGGTCTCCCCCTCCTCACTCTCTGTGTCTCCACTGGAATTCGTCGTGCCGCTCTGATTCCGATGTCTGCACCTCTGTCGTTGCCACTTCTGCATGTCGTAGATATCGTTCATGCTGCGTGAGGACTTGATCAACACGATGGCGTTGGCGCGACGGAAGCGATAGCGGTGGGAGCCTATCTTGCCATAGTAGGAGAAGGTGTACGATGGTTGACGGTAGAACATGTGCCGCCGCCGCCGCATGGAGTTTGAAGTGCTGGATTGCTTCATGCCTATCCTAGTGTGCCCGTTGAGGAACTCTTTCGGTAGGGAGCCATTGATGTTTGGGGCTTTATCTTCATTTAAACGATTATCAAGCAACATGTCCTCCTCTTTCTCATTGTCCCTGAGGAAAGCAGAGAGGTGGTTGAGTTTTGACTTCATGGTCTCTTGGCTTGTGTTGTGGGGAGTGTTTGGATAGGAACCATCCTGAAAAATGGAGGGTTCGATGTCATGCAGAAAAAGCAGCTCTGATTCAATTTCCAATGTAGCATCGGGCATGTGTAGAACTGAGTCACTCTTGCTTCTCACAATGTTCACCTCGAGGAACTCCATACTGAGATCATGCTCTGACTGAACCTCATCGTGGAACATGGAGGTTCCATACGGCTCTTCCTCACTAATTACATTCAGTCGGTTCACAGGGGGAAGACTACCACTGAGTTTGACACTAGAAAGGGTGTCTCCTTCTTCATCAATCCTGTCCTGCTGAGGGTTATACTGCTCTTCTTCAATGCTGAAAAGGTGGAGAGCAACGGAGACAGAGAAAATAATGGCTGCGAAGAAGAAAAGGACTTGCTCTTGAGACTTAAAAATATCACCCAAGAAGGTCTGTGTCCAGTCCAGCCCTCCTAACATATAACCAATTGCTCCCCCAAGACCTGTGGAAGAGAAAACAATCAATTCAGTCACACTGGATCATCAGGAAGACTTGACAGCTGCAAAACCAGCATTGACTAACTCCATACCAGCTGAAAACGCATGGATGTTAAGGGCCATGTCTTGCTCTTCACTGTCCACCACATCCAACAAGTAGGCCCGAATTGGCCCTTCTGTTGCATCAGCACAGAAGTCCAACACCACAACACCAAGCACTGTGAGAACTATTCCAATGGGCTGCTTATCTGGGACATCACCGATAGCCAGACCTGAGGAGAAACAGAAGAGGGATCTGAGCACGTTGTCCCAAAAGGGAAAGCTGCTAAGAGCAAGCTTAACTCCTTAAGAGAAAGGTGGCCAACGTGCTCACTGGAAACATCCCTTTACAGAGTAAAAGGGCAATTTCAGCTATTTGGCACAGCTTCATGGAAGGTGTGGAACAAAGATTATATTCTAACATTTGTAATATGTAAGAAAGATGTTTTGCAGTATGTTGTTTTAAAAGCATCTCTTAAACCTTTCAGAGCATTGGCTATTGACAGCCTTCTTGCCATGGTGCCCAATAAGCAATGGTTGCAGTACACCAGGATAAATGTATTTTAACCCCTTCATCCCTCTGTTTATCCATATTTTCCAGATCACTTTTATAAGCTGAAGCAACACGAAGCGATTTTGCACTGCAAAAAGCATCAGTTGGCTTCTGTTGATAGCAGGGGATGAAATGGTTTTTGTCTGCTGAGCAGAAAGGCAGCATTAGGGTATAACTGGGGAATTTGTCATGAAATAAACCACTGACAAGAGCGTGAATTACTTGGATAAAGGAGATTTAGAAGTTACACATGCAACACTGATAAAACCATTAGTGTAACTGATGAAAATGACTGTGGAGATCAAGTGGCTGAGCCACTAAAAATCAGCTAAATCTCAAGAGCTAATTCCTTCATATTCAATCCTTGTTTATACCAAGGCCTCTGAATGCTGAAGAAGTTCATACATGTTCCACACTCAGTTGAATATTACAAAGGAAATGGCAACAGTGTCAGTGCTTTAGATTTACAGGAAACCTGAACAGTGCATATAGGGGAGAGAACAAGGGCTGAATAAGATCTATCCACTGGTGTTCTCCTGGGACATGGTTGTACTATTATTAGGATTAGCAAACCTCTTTTACTGCTTTATCTTATTGTATATCTGCTCTAAATAGTAGCTCAGGTACTGTCTTACACTGACATCAAATGCTGTCTTATGCTGATGTAAATACTGGTCTAATGGAAGTGTCCCTGCCCATGGCAGGGGGTTGGAACTGGATGATATTTAAGGTCCCTTCCAACCCAAGCCATTCTGTGATTCTACAGTGCTAAATGTTAGTGGCAAACCTCGATCGTTTAGTATGGAAGAGATCTAAAGAAGAACACAGAAGAGCTATCAGTTCAGTTCACTCCAGGCTCCCTTGGGAGAGGCACAGCAGCGTTTAAAGTGCTTTTCAGAACAGGGTTTTCCTTCAGAATCTACCACAATCAGTTCCAGGAATGGATGCACAAAGCACTCAACTCACTTTTGCAGTGCACTGCAACACTCTCTGTGTTTAAAAGCAGTTTCATGGCCTAGGAGTACCACTGGAACACTTGGAAAGCACAAGCTTTCTGGAAAGCCATGCACAGACGGGATTACTGCGCAACCAAAAAGTAGAGAGAAATCACAGACAGCATTTTTGTAACCTTATTACAAGGTGATAGACTTCAAAATAAGCCCATAAACTGTGCATAAGGTTTGCCTGCCAGCATCAATGGCTACGGACCTAAACTACTGTGAGGAAGTAGAGCTTCCTACCAATTAAAATCTCATAATGCAGTCTAACATATTGCACACACCTGGAGGAGGAGGAGTACGTCTTGGAGACATCACCACAATACAACTGATATCATATGAGAGCAATTCAAATAATTAATATCTATTACTTGGGGAAATTAAACCAGCATAAGTTAAATGTCATACATCTGAACAGTTTGTCCATTGCAGAGAACTCAACCCCGTTACATGGCATCCAAAATCTGGCTTCAAAAAGCAAACATGCTGAGCCAAGGTAACGTAGCACTCATTTCCCTCCCTTAGTAAAACTTTTTGACAATGGAGCTGCAGCAAGCTCCCAAAAAAAGAGAGCCAAGAGGATATTATTAGGTGCAAAGTTCCTTTCATTTGCATCAGTCCAACCGTGATGTAAACAGTTCCCCAAATGTACTTGCTGCCACCTCTCCTACCCTAAATTTACAAAGAGATTGGAGATTAAGGTCTGTAGTAAACTGCATTCATGGGAAACTATTTTTACCAGCCTTGATGGGGGCTCAGGAAAAATCATTTTCCCACATGGCTTTTTGATAAACAAATATTAACTGTGCTCTGGACTCTTTCAATACCAGCTCTAAGAAAAGCACCAGAAAAAGTGAAAAGATAATTTCTGAAATAATGCTGGAAACAGGATGTGTTGCCAGATATGCATTAAAGGGAAAATGGATCACAACAGGAAACATTTCCCTGTGAACAGGTTGCTACAATTTTCCCATGTCAAAGATCGACCAAATTCGTCTCAGCCCCTGCAAACATTGTGCTGGCAACCATTGTATTAACAACACTGTATTACTAGTTACAGCCACGACTGCACAATGCTCAGCACAGCACCCTGACGTTAGAGTAAGGATAAAACCATGCAAGGTGCATAGCTCTGATGCAGTGATTTCTACTGATTTTAACACTAAACACAGGTTAAATTGACTGTGTCTTGTTATCTTTACTTCCTGCATCAAAATCTGACAGCGGGTATGTCAGCAGGAGATGCATACAGGTGATGTCTTTGTTATTTACCTATAACAGAACCATTAAGGAAAAGTGCAACTCCAAAGAGGACACCAATGCAGAGAGCAAGAATGAAAGGCCGCCGGCGGCCCCAGCTCAGCGTGCAGCGGTCACTGGCCGAACCTATAAGCGGAGTGAAGATCAAGCCCAGGATGGGGCTAAGGAACCACGTGACGCTGTAGTATTGTTCAGGAAGACCTAAAACAAAGACAAAAAGGGATTTTAAGGTCATGTGGTACACAGCAAACATTTCACTTGTTATATACCTTTGAAACTGTAAACTGATCAATCATTTACCTGCAGTAAGTTCTCTCCCAAATGAACCACTCCATAAAGATTTCTTGTCAATAGGTAAAAAATAACAGCTAAGGAAAGCACAGACCATTTAGTTCTCAAATACCTGGGCAATAAGAAGGTAGCAATAGGTATATTTAAGCTACTGAAATACAACAATCAGTGATATATACAACAGTGGAGCCATGAGTCTACATTAGCTACTACTGACCAAAATCTGCTGAGCTGTACTGAGTGTGTTGCATTTCTTTTGATTGGGGCAGGTAGGGGTGGCCTCTGTGAAGTTCCAGCAGCCAAGGTTGGCTGTATTAGAAACCAAACAGCTTTGCCTCATCCTCTATCCACTCGTGGACTATAAACCCCACAATCTTTGGGATGCTTGGAAAGCCTTCAGCACTTGGTAGTCGTATACACATATCCCACTGTCAACACAACTCGTAACATTCAACAGGAGTTGAATGCTACAGTAGTACTGTTCATCTAAGGCCACCACCATAAAGATTAATGGACTGAGAATGATGGACAGAATTCGGCTGTCAGATGAAATGTCCCCTTTCTAAAGGGGACAAAAACATTTACTTATAGAATTGAACAACAGATGATAAAAGGAAAGCACATTCTTAACCTCTAGAGAAGTCTAAGAAGGCTTGTGTATCTCTGCTATCCGTGGGGATTTTTTCCAGATCTGAGGTGAGTGTTCATAGGATCAGACGGAGACAAACTGGATTTATGATGTGATACTTACCTAGAAACAGCACTTTGTAACAAGTTGCTTTTTAATATCTATTTTAACAACAACGACTTAACATTTTTTACAATCACATTTTAATAATAACTTCTGGAGAAGGAAAGCAAGCTCCAAAGCCTACTCCACACCTCTCCAGCATGGAGAGCAGTGGCCTGCAGATGGCAGCCTGGCCCAAAAGAGCAGCTCCACTCGTGTCCTTTGAGATCTGGCGGTTTATCAGCTCAGGTCAGGTAACCACTCTCAGCTGTTTCTTTGTAAAGCATTAAAAACAAAGCAATCCATTTCTTGCAGTCCAACTGATGCCAAGACTGAAAATCTCAGTGTCTTCACCCCAGGAAGGAAAACTATTTATTATTCAAACCCATATTTGGTTTGTGTAGGATTTGACCTTTGCTGGCGAGATCAACCTGTACTTTCTGTTCTCTGTTCAGCACACAGAAGCACCCATTACCAAGCAGGATTATACCAATCCCTGCCCCAAATAGCCACTGCTGCAAATTTGGAAGTCTAATCTCCTGCTGTTTAAAGTATCATCAAATCTTTACTAATAGCACTGATAAAAAAGATTTTCCTGAGACTGTTGTGCGCTCTGCAGTGATGCAGAGATCATGTTATAGGAAAAGAACCTATTTTGGGCCATAAATGACAAATTTCATCATCAGGATTCAAAATCCAGGTGTAAAGCCAAGGTCTGTGTGATCTGACTCAATGGAACTAGATTATCTTTAAGGTCCCTCTCAACCCAAATCATTCTATGAACAAGCTAATGGCAACAACTGCCTTGATGAATAGAGAGTTAGTGAAGAGATTTGCCTCTTCTGATCCTGCCCAATCCGTGGTTTTGGACCAAATAAGCCCATGAACATCCTGCCCATGGTGGAAGACGGTGGCATCACATTTAGGCCACCTTTGCTTGTTTGAGGCAGCTGAAGGCCTGTGCCAGAGGCCAACCCAATACATCGGCACTTACCATGTAACTCCCTTTGTGGGAGGTTGTAGATTTCTATGAAAGGGCTGTTCCCATCATGGTTCAAACCACTACCTCCTGCTTAGTTTTTCTATCAGTTAGGTGATGTCTTGGCTGACATGGAAGTTTCAGGTGACCATTCTTAACAGCAGGGATTATTAGGTTTAAAGCCCTTGTTGAAGAAGCCATGGCTGTTCACACCATTCCTCCAGACCCCAACACCCAGCTTCTTTAACAAGCACTCTCCTAATCACAGGTACAATTAGCTAGACTGCAATCCAAATAAAGGTGCAGGAAAACCTCCATATCCCTGTGGTTTAACATTAACTTCCCCGTGTTCAGCAGCCCTCCCAAGCCCACAAGTGGGCTGGGCACTGTGTGTGTAACTGGCACCTCACCTGGTCCAGGATGCTATCACTGAGCAATGCCTGAGCTGACATATGGATAGAGGTAGCTTCTTAAAAGAAATTGATGGGAAAGAGAAAATATTTAGTTCAAGAGAAGCAAATCCAAATGGTTGGCAGGTTCTGATGCATTTAGAAGGAATGATTTTTCCACAGGACACATAAGAAATGGCAACGTGTAAATACTCATCCCACTTTGCCTCCACAAAGCTGTCCTGTTGAGCAGCAGCTACAAACTGGAGGTTGCTATTGTGTGATGCCAAATCACTGCAGCCAATCTGTTCTAAACAAAGGTGGAAGCTAGAGCTTAACCAGCATCACTGATCATATTGTAGTGAACACCAACATCTGAAATAACTTGGTGTCACATCACTGCAAAAGGGCTGTACACTGAGAAAAGGCATTTCTTTGCTGAATTATGTTGTGACTTGTGAATTATGAGCTGGGACATCTGAATCGAGCTCATCCATCAGCAAACACTTGCGAGACATTGAGAAGGCTCTGCAATAAATCACAGTCCTTTTCTGTTACTAGTATTACAAGCACCATCCTCTCTTAAATGAATAAACAACCTTAGACAGAGATGTTAAGTACAACGGGCCCAGTTAAGAGACTCTTTTAATATTCCAACTTTCACTGAGACAAATTGTTTTAATGGAGACTATGAGTAGAAACAATGAGAAAGCACCTACAGAAGAGGGACATTCAGAGTGCTATCTAGGGACATGCACAACTCATTGTCCCTCTCTCTTTCAGAAGGATGTCTACAACAGCATTTCTTGGGGGTGCCCACAGATTTTAACTAAAAAAGTTCTGGAAACACTTAACCCATTTAAAATGATGATTCAAAATGAGTTCTGCGGAGAATTAAACCCTGCTTACAAATGCTTTCCCTTCAAACCTGCCTATTTCTAAATCAGAAAGATGGGGATTTTTTTATGCTTTAGAGCCTCAGTTCATCAACTCTCATTAAAAATGTTCTAAGACTATTGAAAGGCTGAGTGACCTTTATGACCAGCAGTATTCTGACTCCAATACTTTGAGGATCAACTCTGCAACTCAAAATCAGACTCCAGCCTTCATTCTAGTTCTGATTTTACAGGCGAGTAAAAGAAAGGAAAGAGGTTTTTTTACCCAACCTCTGTTCCATGCCTACAATCAGGGAGTCTTAAATCTGTACCTTTCCATGTATGAGTCAGAGGAGAGAGATGGAGATGCTTTCTTGAGAAGGCTTTATTTTTCCTGATTGCAAAGGGTGATCTTCCTATCATCTATATACTATAAATAAAAGCCTAAATCCAAATACTTACCCAAAAATGGCTTATTTTGCAGAAGACACAAATCTAAGAATGGAGCTTTTATGGAAGGGCAAAAAGGACACTTATAAACCCAAGAACATTATGTTTGGAGATCCTTCTTTAGACAAACCACTTTGGTATCTTCTATTGAACTGCTCTTCAGCAACCCAAGCATCTATCTTTAGAAAAAGAGGCCATGATAAAAATCTTTAAAGATATTAATAGCCCAATGCCAAAAGAAATGGAAGAATCTCTAAAAAGCTTTCAGTGCTTCTCCACGTAAACAGGAAAGGGATAACTTTCAAGTGAAACACAAGCAATTCCCACAAAATTGCTTGTGTTTGGTAGGAGCCATCAATCTGAGCACAATGTGCTCTTTCTCTTGCTGTAGAAGTCATGCTATAGACTACTTCCATAACCTAAGTGGCAGGGCTCTTACAAATTGTATTCCAAGTGTAAGCTATCAATTTATAAAATCATCATCGGTGTTTTATATGCAGCTATGCAGAATTTAAACTAGATATCATTGATTAAATGAAGTGTATGACTTGTCTGTAAACTGTGACATCGTCACATTAGTTGGTTACTCAAGTGGAAAACTGAGTGGAGTTAAGAGGAGATTCCTGATGGGAAGCTGGTACACGTATAAGCTAAAGCAAAAGAGCACAGGAAAAGTTGATTTGCCAGCAAAATTCCCTCCTGACCCTGTGTGACAGACAGCAGACTCCTCGCCAGAACAGTATGGGCAGGCAAACACAGCAATTGTTACAGCAATGGGTAGTCAAGTTAGTTACTCCAAGCTTTCCTTTGCATTTGCCCTCTATCTCTTATCTTGTTTCTTATCTATTGATAAGCCATAATCTATTCAGTCAACCAAAACTCTGTGAGATAACAGTTCTGGCCCCTAGAAGAGCCTCCTCCCTCTGTATAGATTCAGTTGTCACCTCTCATGTTGCTGGAAGTCAGATGTTTGGAAAGCTCACAGCCACGTTCCAATGAGTCTTCCAGGAGAGAGCTTTCCAAGGCACTGGGCACTACCTCCACGTCGCACAAAGCAGCACTTCAAAACATCCTTGCAGATGTTCGTCATAAAATTCGTGCTTCAGGAAAGAGCTCAGAGGACCGGAGCAGCTCTGCTCTGGAGCCAGGCTGAGAGCGGGGCTGGGGAGCCTGGAGAAGAGAAGGCTCCTGAAGGGAGACCACAGAGCAGCTCCAGTGCCTGAAGGGGCTACGGGAAACCTGGAGAGGGGCTTTGGACAAGGGATGGAGGGACAGGACAGGGGAATGGCTTTAACCTGACAGAAGGGAGACTGAGATGAGCTCTTGGGCAGAAGCTCTTCCCTGTGAGGGTGCTG
>JAOEHY010022875.1:21303-33975 GCA_025447955.1 Psilopsiagon aurifrons
GAAGCTGTGGCTGCCCCATCCCTGGCAGTGTTCAAGGCCAGGTTGGACACAGGGGCTTGGAGCAACTGCTCTGGTGGAAGGTGTCCCTGCCCATGACAGGGGACTGGAACTGGATGAACTTTAAGGTCCCTTCCAACCCAGACCAGTCTATTATTCATGCTGGCAATGCCTACAGGACCTTCATCACTGCAACAGCAGGTTTGCTTTAGCACTAGACATTTCAGATAAATGGGAAAGTTCCAGGCAGACAGAGGAGAACTCCAACCTCAAAATACTTTTTTCCCTTAAAAGAGGCTGTTCTGGTTTTAGTATCTTGAATGTCTGCATATGTGATATGCGTATTTGGGCTGGCTTGCAGGATTTGGCAGTAGAAGCAAAATAAATAAGCAGACTGAAAACTGAAATACTTTAAACAGATTGTGTGTATATATGCGTGTGTGCAGGTATATATATATGTGTATATATATATATATATAAAAACAACACAACCCCCCCCAAGTCTTTGCTGTCTCACAAGACTGAGCTCCAGTAATGAAGCTTCATAGGAATGATTCTGCACTAGGCAGTTGAGGAGAGTAATTCCATATCCTAACTGTTTCTTTCTCTCTCTACAGATATATGCTGCTATACCTACAGAGCTTCACCACTTCATATAATATACTCAAATGGAAAGATGGTTAAGAAGGTATCCAAGCCAGGATAAGATGAGAGTGAGCAGAAATGAAGAGATAAATGGAGTATCTGGACACCAAGAAGCTCCTTCTGATGCTCCCATCTAGTGGCAAGGAGTCAAGAGGCAGCATGTGTTGGCTACAGGGATGTGCCCAGCCCGCAGCCCTGCAGCATCCAGTCTCTGACGTGCACAGCAGATGCAGTGATGCTGGTTGTGACTGGATGTCAAGGCAGTACTGCACAGCAAGCTTGTCTCATCCATACGACTGCCTCACCACAACCTCTTACAGCCAAATGTGAAATGTCCCAACTACTGAGAGCTGCTCTACCCACCTGGAACAGGCCAGAACTAGGCAGGGACCGATTTGGGATGGCCAAGGGAAATACACACAGCATACGCCTTTCCTAAAGGCTGCTGAGCCTCACTCACAGACTCTGAGGCCAACGCAGCTGCATCCCATTACCAGTTTAATGCTGCTCCTTGATTTTGCCTGCAATTTTCCACCCTCACTGGGTAGCAGTGGCTCTAACAGCAAGCCACCATCCGCCAACTTGGACAAGTAACCTGGTGGCCTCCTGGGGGAGGAATAACAACTGGAGGATTATTAATTTAGCCTTTCACTACAGCTAATCTGAGGAAACACCGAGCAGGGGGGAAAAAAGCCCCATACTGGATAAACAAAGTTAGTACTTGTGCTGTGAACTGAATGCAGAGCAGGTCACAAGGCAGGCTCCGAAGTCTCATACAAATCAGTGAGAAAAGGCACAAAACACAACAACAGCTTCTGTGAGCAGCAGTGACTTGCCACTGAGACCCTTGTAATATGGCATTTCCCAGCCAGCTACAAACAAACAGGACACTGGCTTCTAGTAAATAAGGGTTTGTTTTTTCCCAGACAAAAAAAAAGGGCCCAACAATAGTGGGACCAGCAGCGCTCACGGTTCACAGGAAATGCTCACTGTGTCACCATCAGTCTAAGGGCTGCGTGAGGTCACGAGTTACATGGAAGAAAGATTAAGTCACATGCGGCAGTTTCTATTCAAAAACCTCTTTTTGATAAGTTCTATTGGGGGAAAAATAGTTCTTTATAAGCTTAACAATAAGATCTGATATGGGAATAGGATGCTAAGCTCCTATTTTCATTCAGCAGAAATCATCACCTAGAGACTTGTTTATACACTTGGAAGTAAACACCATACACATTTCGGAACCAACAGAAGAAGCTGTCGTGCCCTGCAAACAGTTTGTGCTCTGCAGTTTCATCCCTGCGTGTCGTTAAAAATATCCCTCATTGATCTGTTTAAAAATGCATTGCTTATCCAAGCTGCTTTGTTTAGACTGTGATTTTAAAGAGCGTAGCAAGCTAAAGCAATGCTTGTCAAAAAGCTGTGAAAAGTTAGAACCCCACTATGTGCTCTATCACAAGGAGCCACCACGAACTCAAAGCTTATTAGCTATAGAGGAATGGGGATTTCAGATTGCAGCTGCAATCAGTTCATAAATACACCTTGATATCCACTCCCTTGTAGAAATAGAGGAGCCAACCTTTGTGTCGGGGGGGGGGGGGGGGGGGGGGGGGGGGGGGGGGGGGGGGGGCGAGAAACTGTAGTCAAGCTGCATGCCAGTATCAGCACAAAACTTCAACCACAAATCATATTGCTTCTCTATCTCCCTTCAGGTGTTAGGACTTCCAATGGCTAAGAGCTCATGTGGGACTCCAAGCTGCCAAAAACCCCATACCTGAGCCAACATGAGCTGAAGCAGAGCACTGGAACTGGCGTGACTGGTGGTCCAAGCACTACTGCAGTACAGTGAGCAATTGTACATTGAGTTTATTGTACCTGTGAGAAACCAGTTTTTAACTTCTGGATTGAAATCAGAAGCCTGACTAACAAAGAAGGGATATGAAAAAGCACAGTAATTTCTCCTGGTGCCCATCACCATGATTTGAGCATCTTCCAAATGTGGGAATATGAGTTTTGAAGGAGGCAATGACTTTGAGTATTACTTGAAAATTACAAGAGTCTGATATCATACGAGATGAGAGAGCCTCTAATTTACACCCCTAATGCTACAGTCTCTTGCACTTGCTGCTGTGAGAAGACACTGAGGTGCTGGAGTGGGGCCAGAGAAGGGCAACAGAGCTGGTGCAGGGCCTGGAGCACAGAGTGATGGGGAAGGGCTGAGGGACCTGGGGGGGTTTAGTGTTGAGAAGAGAAGGCTCAGGGGGGACCTTATCACTCTCTACAACTGCCTGAGAGGAGGATGGAGCCAGGAGGGGGCCGGGCTCTGCTCCCAAGAGGCCTCAAGCTGCACCAGGGGAGGCTCAGATGGAGATGAGGAACAATTCCTTCCCCAAAGGGTGCTCAGGGTAGTGCTGGAGTCACCATCCCTGAAGTGTTCACAAACCACGCAGATGAGGCCCTCAGTGCCATGGGTTAGTGACGGCCTTGGCAGCGCTGGGGAACGGTTGGATTGGATGATCTTCAAGGTCTTTTCCAACCCAGCTGATTCTATGACTCTAAACCATGAAGCCCTATAGCTCTCCATTTTTTATGTGAGAAGTTTCACCTTCATTACACCTGCCCAGCCTGTATGATAAGGTAACACTTGCTCAAGCCATGGGCTTGTTCAGAAGTGACTCTGAGCAAGCCACAAGGCTCGGTTTAGCTGCAAGAGCATGGGTGAAAGAACTCCAAATCAAATCAGTACTATGAGGGCTTTAATGGCTGCTAACTTTCCATGTACAAATGACAGCCTGTCAAGTTGTCAGGCATCTTTACTCGCTCAGTGTCTCAGAAATGACCTATTGCAATAAACACCACATAAAATAGGAGCAGTATCCAAAAAATATGTTCTCACTGGTAAAATTCACATCCTGACATTCTTCTTGTGCCTGTCAAATAAGAGCTCTTCCGCTTAGCCAGCAACATTCACAAGCTGTCAGAACACAGATCTGACAGTTCAGACTCTGCAGTCTGAACATACTTTTCTGGAGCACAAACTATCACCCACTTCCAAGAAGTTTGTTCTCTCCTTTCCCCTCCTGTTTAGCTCTTGGCAACAGGGGGGTGTGCACAGAGGCTGGTTCAGTACTGCTCCAGAGGATGGGAAGTGAGGATGGGGCTGCCTCCTCGGTGCAAAAGAGGAATTAAGTTGTGGGATACGAGAGTGGAGGGATAAAGAAGGATTCCTCCATTTGGAATGGGTCATTAGCATTGAGGGGAGCAATAATCAAGAGAAAAAATAATTAACAAGAATATCACAAGGACATAGAAAGCAGCACTGCGTGCATTCCTGGCGTACCCAACATAAGAAGGACATGTTGCTGTTGGAGCAAGTCCAGAGGAGGCCACGAGGATGATCAAGGGAGCACCTCCCATATGGAGACAGGATGAGAACATTGGGGCTGTTCAGCCTGGAGAAGAGAAGGCTGCGTGGAGACGTCAGAGCAGCTTCCACTGTCTGAAAGGGCCTATAAGGATGCTGGGGAGGGACTCTTCATCAGGGACTGTAGTGATAGGACAAGAGGTGATGGGTTCAAACTGAAACAGGGAAAGTTCAGGCTGGATATAAGGAAGAAGTTATTCCCTTTGAGGGTGGTGAGGCACTGGAATGGGTTACCCAAAGAGGTGGCACATGTTCCATCCCTGGCAGTGTTCAAGGCCAGCTTGGACACGGTCTAGTGCGAGGTGCCCCTGACCATGGGAGGGGGTTGGAACTGGATGCTGTTAAGGTCCTTTCCAACCCAAACTCCGGCGCTTTGACAGGACTGACATCCAGGAGCAAAAGGCAAAATTTCCTTTCAAAAGCAACCAGCAGAAGTCAGCTGCAGCCCGGCCTGAATGCATCAGGAAAAAACCACTGGGCCAAAGAGACACTTTGCAAGAAGAGGGCTGGAGCACTGTCTTCCTATTCCAGGATGAGCATCCACTACCTCCGTATCGCTGCGACACCCAAAACTTCTCTAGCAGCTTCATGCCTTCATAATGCACCTACATCTCTGCTTTGGTCACTCCCTGTCAGATGGACAAGATTTCAGATGAAAACTGGATCTAGACTTGAGATATACGAACAAAACATTAGTAATATGAAAAGGATGAATTTAGGTTAGAGATGCTGGAAAAAACTGCCCAGCATTTCCTTCAGACTTGTATTCCTCATTTTAAATTTTCTTTATAGTTGGATGCCAACTCTTACAGCAGAAACAGCTTCCAGAAATTTGGAAACTATTACAGCTGGTACATGCTTTGCCTATAAACCAAACTAGAGCCACCCCTTCTGAAAGAACAACTGAACTGGTACTAAAATAGTGCATTTGCTCTTCAACAGCATCAGCACAGAAGTATTAATGTGGTGCTTCACCTACAGAGTCCTGGAGGTGTTTTTAAGCTGTAGAAGAGTAATATCCCCTTCTGGCAAAGCCATTCTGCCTTTGAATAGCTTTAGAAAAGACCTATGTGATAGCAGGCCAGCAGCCACCACGTTGGGTTAAATGACACTTGTGAAAAATGGAATTAAGGAAGTAAGTGACAGGCCTCCTGAAGGATTTCATCATCCAGTTTCCCCATTTGCTGGCTCTGCTCAATTACTGCTTCTCAACCTCCTACAACTGTCCTCCCCTTCTCATAGTTGGCAACCGTGGGAGTCATCAGGGGTTCATTAAGCGCTGCTGCTCTACTGCCATTCTGCCAAAGTTGTAGAAAGGTTTATGTGGCTTCCTTGACAATTCCTGCTTTATAACCCAGTTTTATGGTGCTGTGTCAGGAAAGAGAAGCATATGTGAAAAGAGGCGAGCCAGAGCTACGTGTGGAAGGGAGAGAGGGGAAGCAAAAGCCTGAGAGCAGCTGAGGCATCGAAGAAAGAACACACGCACCCATCTGCAGGAAGGCGAAGATGGGTTTGCTTTTAGCACAAGCACAAATGCTGTCAAGTAAGGCTTGTAAAGCTTTAATTATTGAAGTTTCTTACCCTCCTACTAACCTACTTCCACAGGAGTAACCTGTCGTAATTCAGGTAGATTATTTTTAGCCATTATAACAATCCAGTTTTGCACTGCTTTATCAAACAACTGTATATATAGAATCACAGAATAGTTAGGGTTGGAAAGGACCTTAAAGATGATCCAGTTCCACCCTCCCTCCTATGCCCTGCTCAAGGAAACACCGAAGAATCAATTGCTGTTGTGGATTCTTTACCATAGTAAAAATACTTAGCAATTCCTATAGGTTGCACAGAATTCCATCCTTACCAATACTATACCAGGGCACACACAGACCACCTCATGTGCCAGGTTGAATAAGCCAGAAGCTGAACTGCTCATACTCAAACACTGAGAGTGCCAAACAAGCTTTCTCCAGGCTGCAGCAGGTAACAAAGCTCTAGAGAGGGCAAGAAAACACAGTATTGCCAAGAGCTCCTATGGAATGGTGAAACCCACTCACTGGCATTCTCCAGATTACCTGTGCTGTGCTTGCTGGCTCTTGGGAAATTTGGTTCTAACTTTTCTTCTTCTCTTGCATATTAAGCAATGTTTAGAAACAGATCACTTTGACACGAAGAAGAAATTTGCATCGCAGTGCTTAATGAGAGAAATTTGAATATAGATTAAATCTGATGCAACTTCCACTGTGCTGAAACAGCAGTAATAACAAAATGTCCTTTTAACCTCCAATGAGGAGCAGTTTTAGGGATATAACAAAGGAACTTACATCAAATAAAAAGCTGAGAACTTTCCTCACGATCCCAGAAAACCACAGGTTGTAGTCAACTACACACACGTATCAGTATAACCCCCCAAGGCTGACTTAGAGCTCCACGTCCCTCTGGTGCTGTTGCCCCAGAGCTGAACCACGGCTGCAGGGGGATCTCCCCATAGGACAGCAGAGGGACAGGATCCTCTCTCTGAGCTGCTGCTCATGTTCTGGGGGTGCAGCCCTGCACATGGGGGGGTTCTGGGCTCAAACGCTCACTGAAGCTGTATCATGGGGAGCTTCTCCTCACCCAACACCCCTAAGTCCTCCTCAGGGCTGCTCCCAATCCAGTCTGTGTTTGTGCTGCGGATCGCCCCAACCCAGGGTCACAATCACAATGTCAGCGCATTTACTCCCAAATTGCAAATGGTGTCTCCTGCTGCTGGCCTGTAAAGCAAGCTGCAGATACAGAAGGACTTGTAGATCACACACATCCCTAGCATCCATTTGCCACCACTCTCAAGTGCCTAAATGTACACAGACATATATAGGAATGCAGCAATCAATACATTGCCTTGCTACACTAATCCTGCCCTTGCCTTTACGGCATGTAATTAAAAGCATCATGTGGCCGTGATGCCCCACTTCGCCTCGGTGCTCATTACACAACACTGCAGCACTTCACTGCTCTGTCTCGCTGCACGATTACACATCAATTCCAGTGACACGTGTTGGCTGGAGATACGCAGCATCTCACTTTATCCAAAGCTCAATAGGGTTTTTTCGTTACTGCTTCCAGAGTATTGGCAAATGTAGAAAGAAAGGCACTTCGGCTCAAGCATGCTTTAAAGTTCCCGAACTGAAGGGACTTACATATACAATAGCAAACCTTTCAGCACCAACTTATAAGCCTCTGGTGCTGATCAACAGTGGAGCTTTTGTTGCAGCAATTAGCACATTAATAGCTCGGAATATGACCATCTAGTTACACAGCAGAATCAAATCCTAACCAAAACCTGCTGTTAATACCTATTTGTGCCTGCAAGCACAGCCAAACCTGAACTGGTAACTCTGGGTGTTCAACCCCAATTGAGCTGACCTTCTGCCACCCCCTAAAAATCTTGTGACTGAACAACTTTTCTGCTTAAGTTTTCAATTAGAATCATACTTGCTTCATGGGGACATACTCAACATGGATGATAAGGGGGCTCTCGTGAGACCCCACTTGGAGTACTGCATCCAGCTCTGAGGCCCCCAACATAGAGAAGGGCATGGAGCTGCTGGAGCAAGTCCAGAGGAGGCCACGAGGATGATCATGGGACTGGAGCACCTTCAGTATGAAGACAGGCTGAGAAAGTTGGGGCTGTTCAGCCTGGAGAAGAGAAGGCTGCATGGAGACCTCAGAGCAGCTTCCAGTGACTGAAGGGGGCTATAGGGATGCTGGGGAGGGACTCTTCATTAGGGACTGTAGTGACAGGACAAAGGGTGATGGGTTCAAACTTAAAGAGGGGAAGTTCAGGTTGGATATAAGGAAGAAGTTCTGTATTGTGAGGGTGCTGAGGCACTGGAATGGGCTGCCCAGAGAAGTGGTGAATGCCCCATGCCTGGCAGTGTTCAAGGCCAGGTTGGACAGGACCTCGAGTGACATGGTCTATTGGAAGGTGTCCCTGCCCATGGCTCAATGGGTCATCCCAACGTTTATGAAACTTGCTCAAGGTTAAGACTTTAAAACCACCATTCTCGCAAATGCTGGGCCAGAAGGCACCACCCAGATATTAAATTTCCAGTCACTTAAGCAGAAGCTTACTCCTGTCGTTCTGTTCTACCCCTCCAAGCCCTAGGAAAATTATGATGGCTCTGGTTCAAGCTGCCAAACAAATGACTGGCATATACATAGCCCAGCATGGCATCTGGACAGGGTATCCAGGAACAGAACTTGGAAGAGGAAGGCAGACAGACTTGAAGGGAGCCAAAGAAGTATTCCTTTGTTGAGTAGGGTATGGTCAGCACAACATTTGCGCCCCTGAATTGCAAGCAGCAAAATATCAGTTCACTTCCAGCCTAAGTGTGTGTATTAGAAAATACAGTCAGGGTACAGCAAAGTAAAACAAGGATCTTGGTTTTGCACATGGATATATATCATCTTCTTCCTCACCCATTTTTAGGCTTGGCTACACACTTGGAAGCCATATGAAAACAGTGACTCAGAAAGGTGGTTTTGGCCTATGTAGCCCTGCAGATACCATCTGAGAACCTTCATCTTCCCAGGGATTACTGACCACAGCTGATCTTTAGCTTTCAGCCAGGATCACATTTGCAAGGTCAGGAAATGGTGCAGGCAGCTCCTTCTATAATTACCCTGGCTGACCTAATGCAAAGAAATAATAGCTAATAAACATTATAGGTACCTTATATAAACTTCACATACTAAAAGCTATTTTGTTTCCAGCTATTAATGCTCAAACTAGTCAGAGGAGGAGGAAAGAAAAGCTGAATTGATCCTACCTACAGTACTTGGGCCATTCATGTCATGTATTACTCCCCTTTTCAATACTCAAAGCCTTCCCATAATAAGCTTACAGAAAGTGCATTGTTAATTGTTACTGCGCTGCAGAATGAACCTTTTGGCCTTTCTAAAGGCTTTAGCACTACAGGTTTGTTTATGATAGGAATAAACACTGCCTGGGATCAGTTTTGTCACAGTGCGCTGCTGGGAAGCCTACCAGCTATAAGTCAGCAATGAACAGTAACAATGCATTCACTATGGAATTACTTGCTGGTTTAAAAGTGTTGCTGAATTATAAAGAAATGCACTGATTCTTCTACCTCATTATTCATTGTATACTTCAAAACCAGAGAGGAATTTTGAACATAACCCATACTAAGCTCCTAAAGAGAAACCGCATTCCTCTATGTAGTTGCCTTTATGAGGTTAATTCCTCATGTGGCTGTATCAAGCGAAACAGAAATCCTATTAGTGCTTTCCCTGTTTGCTTCAACAAATGAACTGCAGGTTGCAGTTTGCAGGCATGGTTTTGCTTGCCTACAAGGAAAGGATTGTTGGATCACTGGTCCAGGAAAAGCGCTGCAGTTCACCAGTTATTCTAACAACCTCTGGACATATGAACGCTGGTAACAGGATGATAGAATCGTAGAAACAACTGGGTTGCAAAAGAACTTTAAGATCATCAAGTCCAACCTTTACCCCAGGACCACCAAATCCATCACTAATCCATAGTTTCCACCATACAGGGAGTTTTAATCAACTGAGGGTTCCCCCCCCAAAAAAGGGGTGTTCCTCTATAACTATTCTCTCCACCAACTGCCTGCCTCGTGGGTAAAGCACTATAGAAAACCATCCTCTCAGATGAAATCATGGGGACCGAATAAAAAGATGGGTGACAGAGCCTGCCTCAAGCTTCCAAACTTTCCTACATGCCTTCTTCTACCATAGAATCCCATACTGGTTGAAATTGGAAGGGACCTTAAAGCTCACCCAGTTCCAACCCCCTGCCATGGGCAGGGACACCTTCCACCAGAGCAGGTTGCTTCAAGCCCTGTCCAGCCTGGCCTTGAACACTGCCAGGGATGGGGCAGCCACAGCTTCTCTGGGCACCCTGTGCCAGCGCCTCAGCACCATCACAGAGAAGAACTTCTTCCTTGTATTTAATCTAAATCTACCTAAATTTATCTATCTAATTATATAAACTTGTATCTTCTGGCTTGGACACTAACTTACACGAAATATATTCTACAGAGAAATTTAAAAGCAGAGCTGCTTTCACATTAAAGTCTTCTAAACCATTAGCTACATAAAAATCTTGATCTTAGTATTTTGAGCTTGATAGCTAGAGCAGAACTTGACCCCCAGTATCAGGCAGCATTCCAAACAGCAATCTTGGTGCACCCTGGAGGAAAGGATAAAGTCATCAATACAATCTCAAGTTAAACAAGTGGAGTCCACCTGCAAGTAAAGACAGCAAGCATTTCCTTTCCAAATGCACAAATGTAGAAAATAAGGCCCTAAAGAGGATAAAGCAGAACTCCTTCCCAGTCAACCAGACAAGTGTTTCTATCACATTGTGAAAAGCAGTTTTACTTTACAACACTCTGCTTATAAACTTTGTCATTTAAATTTACAAAGAATGGAATGAGTTATACATATATACACGACTTACAGGTGGAGTCTGCAGCACAGCATTATCCAGTCATCCAACAACGGAAACCTAAATAATATTCAAGATTGATCTTGGCAATCCTTTCCCATCTGACAGAAAGTTGTACCAAACCCTTCTCCTGAAGCTTAATAGCCTAAAAACGTTTGATAACTTACTTTAAACACTTTTGCTATGTATCAACAGGGTAGGGATCCATGGGGCAGAAAAACAACCTCCCCCTTCATTTATCTCCTTAACCTCTCACACGTGCTGACTGCTGTCCACACTGATGGAGTCCCTGGCACCAAATCTATGACCCATGGCCATGAATACCTCAAAGATGCAGGGAGCATTTATTAAACTACTTCTTCATTAAATCACACAGAAAAAGCCACCCTCTAACTGGTTACATCATCTTATTTTCTCCTTCCATCCCTGCACTTCAGCTTCTCCACTGTTATTCAGTGTCTGTATGTGAGGGGATGCAGCAAAACACAAGAGAAGGGATGTCAGATCTCCCCACAGATCACTAGCAATGACCTCAGAGATGCTGCCTATTCAGGTCTGAAATGTGTACTTCTTGCATCCTGCTGTTTGTTGAGCCAAAAAGAACAAACTTTAAATTCAATTTTCATTTCCGATAGATGACAGCAGTTCCTCCTGCTCTTATTCAAAGTCACTGTAAAGTAAGCACAGTTCTGTTTATGCTGCAAAGGTGTTAATAGTAGGAATACAGCCCTCAACTGAAAAACCCCAAACCCTTTCAATAAGCAGCTCTTCTGCAGATCCAGTGCAGAATCACTACAGAGGCGATGAACTGACACTGGACAAGCAACCAGAAACCTATTTTTGTCAAATTTGATGGAAAAATGACTTAAGGGGACAAAGAAGGAGCAGAGCTCAACGTGCCTGTTCTTCATTTCTGTTGTAGCTCAGTGCAAAACACCAGCTCAGATGGTTCTGAGGCTGCAGCAGCATCCCACTGCTACATAAGCTGTTTAATAGCATCTGAGTATGATAAACAGTCGTTTTTAAGCCACCTGATGTAGCCCATGTAAGACAGCAGGTATGCCTGCAATGACTCTTCCTTGCCAGGAAATGCCTGGCTTGGTCAGACACTGCCCGACTTCCCAAATCAGGCAAGGAAAACACAGGGAAAGCTGACACTGAATCCACTACAACTAATTACATCTGGCAAACAAGCATTTATCTGGATATCTGAGGCATGTTTTGGGGTTTAGATTTGAGATTTCTCCTACAGTGTCAGAGTTCAATACTTATTTTAGACCATATAATTTAATGGTCATTTTCCTGCCACCTACATGAACTCTGAAGTGTGCAAACTGACCTCCACTCTCTAAAGAAGTACTTGAATGTGCAGAAGTATCCAGCTAGAAGAGGTGTCAAACCACCTCCAAGTGAAGGACTCATTTAAAGCCAGCAGGATATTGTTGAAATGTGCAGATTATTCGTGGGGGGGGGGGGGGGGGGGGGGGCTTCAATTCTGATAGACTGAATTATTGAAAGACCATTGTTTACAGAGCAGCACAACTGATAAAAGGAGGAAATTCATGTTTTGAAACAGTCTGTACATGAGAACACATAGAAAATGATCCAGCTCAGTTTATCACTAGAGCCAGAAAAGTCATGAATCAGGACTCCTGAGGGGGATGGAAAGCCAAGGTTAAGATGATCTGAGCAGAAGCTACGCAAAATTTATTGGCATATTGAAACAGACTGCACTGCCTCGTGGTGGGACACGTGCCAAAGACAAAAGCGATGCTGAGGACAGAACCAGGCCACTGTAGGGACTGAAGTTCTCCTTCTCTGTATCAGCACTTCCATGGGGAAAAGGAGTCTCGATCTGGTGGTGTGTTAAAGCTTCTCAAGCTGAGTGTGGAAGCTGTATCTGAAGAATGTCCATCACAGTAACTTCTGTTTTGACATTCATTTATGGCACAGCTCTGGCTTCCAGGTCATCCAGTACCTAAAGGGGCTACATGAAACCTGGAGAGGGGCTTTGGACAAGGGTCTGTAGGGACAGGACAAGCGGAATGGCTTTAACCTGCCAGAGGGAGACTGAGATGAGCTCTTAGGCAGAAGCTCTTCCCTGTGAGGGTGCTGAGGCGCTGGCACAGGGTGCCCAGAG
>JAOEHY010022876.1:2949-15496 GCA_025447955.1 Psilopsiagon aurifrons
TATCTCAACCTGTGGGAGTTGCATTCTTTCGATTCTCCTTCCCATCCCTCCAGGAGCAGAGGCAAGAAAAAGGGGGAGGTGAGTGAACAAACTGCGTGGCTGATTTATGGACTAAACTACGACATAGGCAGAGGATTTAAATCCTGCACAATGTCAGGGCAAGCAAGCCATTTTGCTCCACGGTGATGTCTACTCAGGGCTGAAATGTTTTTACTTCCCCTGGTGCATGCCAAGTAATGGGACACTTGAAAACACTCCAAACATTTTGCAAGAAAACTCTGGATCAAAAGTTATTATGCCCCCATTTTCCATGTTGTCTGGGGCTTGCCCAGCTGCAGAGCAGCTTTCTTCTGAGCCACTTCTCCAGCCATAAGGCAACACAGGTAGGAGGCAGTTATGTGGCTGCTGGCAGAACCAAACACCTCCACTCCCTGTGCCTGGCTTCCCCAGGGCAATGTGACAGCTCAGCAGAACACAAACAGTGTGCCAGCTTGGATCCTGGAACCCCCATGGTGTCAGTGGCTGTGTCCACAGATCCTGGGCTTAGGCAGAACGTGTGTGGTAGCTGGGAGGCTGCAGGCCAGGCACTGAAGCAGCTTCAGGACATGGTCCCATCAGCAGCCCCTGTTGCCTCACTGCTGGCCCAGGGCCTGGGCCCAGCTCCTGGCTGCAGGGCTGGTATACGCCCAGCCTGTCCTCAGGCATGGGGTCCATCAAAGGAAGGTTGCTACTACCTCCAGCCATCATCCTGGGATGGCATGGGCAACTCCATGAATCAAAAGGTGCCCAGAAGTACACTACAGCAATCCATGCCTGGAGCTTTTCTGCTCACTAATCAGCAGTGGCAAAACCTGTGGGTGCTTTACAATGCTGTATCCATCTTCTGGGGGCAGCACCTGAAACATCACAATCTGCCTGTCTCTCTATCTGCAAAGGCACAGCAAAGTGATGATATTTAGGCAATGTGTTGACAGTTTTTTTCCCTTTACCAGTCAGCAACCCACAGACCTCATCTTCCTGCGATCTCTCTTTCAGACACCCATGTACAGATGTGTTGCCAGAAAAAGCCCACTACCCTGCAACATCTCCTTCTTCTCCACATGGTTGGGAGCCCTCATCTGTGGCTGTTCCATTGCCAGCAGACCCCTATTGCACCACACCAGCCATGAAGCAGTGCTTCTGTATCCTCATATAAACTTGGAAGAATCTGTCCTTGGAATACCTCTGGAGGGCCATTTCAGGCTGCAGTGTAATGATTCTCTGTTTCACACTATTGCCTAATTGATCTCAGCCTGCTTAATATGGGTCTGTTTGACTCAAGATAATGCTGTTGATCATCAAGATGTTATGTGGAATAAGCATCCTGGCAAAATCTACTCTGTTAGTGCAGTTATGCCTGTCATTTAAAGCCATGATCAAAGAAAGAAGTACTCTGGGTAAGGTATATTTTCCAGAGCACCACAGCATTATGATGCTATTATACCTTGCTTACTTACATAAGTCCTTGAGCAGTGGCACTGGAACACTTGGACACTGAGTCCCCTCTTGGAGGTAGCTGAGCCAGGCAGCATCAGCTACTGAGAGCTTGCTTCAGCATGAATGGTGTGGACAAAGGGGCACATTCAACCCTGTCAACTGTATCTACTTCAAAAAAACTGATTCTCAAAGCCACTAAGGCAGCCCTCAAAAGAGGAGCACAGTCTTCATGATGAAAAAACGTATTCGACTATATGAAATAGTGCCACCTGGTGAACTTCCCCAAAACAACCTTACATACATTTCCATTTTAACAATCTTTCCTGCTCCTCCTTCTTTTCAGCTATTCTCTCCAAGAATTTGAAGTGCCCTTGCTGGGAAAGAAAGGAATATATTTCAGGTGGCACTTTTACTCCTATTGCTACAGTCTACTCCAGTCTTCTTATAAGGCAGACTAAGCTTAAAGGAGGAAAGAGAATAAAAAAAGTGGAAGATGAAAAGAAATGTGCCTCTCACACTTAGAGTTCTTTTCTTGGAAAGTCACAGTTGCAGCTGACGGCACAGACTCTATTAGCTATTCTAGGAACTTTAGCTCCTAGTCCTGGTAGAACATTTAGCTCTACTTTACCCCATTTCAGCCTTTGAAGCAAAATTCTGCATTACTAGATACAAGATATCAATTGACTTTGTTTTTCTACCCATAGTTGTTATACCAAATTATTGTAAAGAGCAAGTATCTGTGTCTTGGAAGGAAAGCATATAAGCAAGTATATCAGGATGAAACCAGGTTGCCTAAAGAGGAAATGAGTATTTTACATAGATATAATAAGGCCCTTTTTTCTCCCTTCCTCCTTTCCTTCTTTCCTTTTTCTAGGACACAAAGGGTATAAGAATAAGGAGACATAGGGGGTATTATAAACTCTTTGAGGATCTGATGGGAAAGGTTGAGCATAAATAATGAGTTATTCAATAAGTTATTTTGCTCTTTATTCTACTGCAATTATCACCTTTGAAATCAAAGACTTAAATGTTTTAATTAACCTTGATTTCATCCTTTAGTGCCTTCAGTATTTATCCTGCATTTAACTTAATCTAAAAAAGTGACTACTTTTGAGGAAGGAAAATCCTAATGAAGTAATGCCCATATAAAATTCTGAGGGGTTTTACGTCCCAAGATAACTTTGAAATTCTCAGTGTTGGGCTTTCTTTTCAGCTCTGAGTGACTTCTCCTTCTCCACAAAACCGAATACTTAAGTCCCAAGACCCCTTCCTCTTCCCCACTCCAGGCTCTGTCCAGGAGAGACATACAGTGTCCAGCAGTGTTCCCTCTAATAAGAAGTATGCAGAGGACAGCCTGAAATTTCAAACAAATCCAGATTGTTATAAACAGAACTGCACAGTTTTCTTTTTCCTACTTGCTTTTAAGGAAAGAGAGAGAGTGATTGAAATCATGCTAATTCCAAGCAGTGAAAGAGATTGCTATGCTAGATGACTTAAGTTATGTGCATGCTTATGCAGAAACAAAGGCATAATGTTTTGTTGGCGTTATTGATCTGAGGAGATTGACTCTTGTTATTGTGTCCTTATTCACAGCAAAAGTTAAATGAATTATGAGAAATTTGTGAAGGTATTTATTTTCAGGCCTTTTCTGGGTAAAGAATTTGGAAAGAGAATAAAAAAAATTCCCCTGTTTTAGTTTAAAAGAAAGAAAACTGTGTCCCAGGGTATCTTTCTAAACCTAAATAACATAGACCTGAAATCTAATTAAAAACATCTTTTGGAAAACATGACTTTACTAGAGCTCTGATAAAGTAAGATTTGTGCCCGTAGGAAATGATTCCATTGAGGGGCTACTTCCAGGAGCAGTGCTACAGGTGACCTCTGGCAATGTTATAAAAAAGCATAAAAGAAAATTTGTCTCTTATCTTTTGAGGCTTAAAATAGATAAAGAACACTAAGATCATTAAAATGGGAAAAACTTTCTGTATATGCCCTCTACCTCAACCTTGTCTACAGCTCATTCCCACCTGTGACACTTGAAAAGCAGTCACAAAAAAGTGTTTATGAAAATCTTCAACTAGTTTAAATGTAAGGAATTATTTTTCATCATTCTCTTGCCCTTTGTTGCCTTAATCTTTCTTCTAATACAAAATTTATCAGATTTGGGATTCTGTTGATCTCTGCAGAATATTATCTGTATCATTTTTATTTCTGTAGTAAGCTCATACCTTTATTCCTGGTGTTTATTTTCGTATCTACAGTGAGCTTTACAAGGCCTATATCTTTTTCCTGTTCCTGCTGACTGTAAAGAATATCTTTTTTTTTTTTTTAATATTGTAGCTTTATAAATATCCAAAGTCCTATAACAATGTAATTTTCCAGAACAATAGAAGCAGTAATAATCTGTCATATCTTTCTTACAATAACATAGCTACCCAATGAGTGACTTCTTTGAGAAGGAAGGGAAAGGTGGGAGAGATTAAGCATCTTAGACACTGTTTATATTATACAATTCTCAAAAGGCATAGGTTTCTGGTTAAAAGCTCTATCTTTATTAAAAAGGAACATTTCTTTAGCATTAAGGTGACTGCATTTTGAAATACACAATTACATTGTGATACTTTGTGCTGAAATTTTTAGGGGTCACCAAAAAAAAAAAAAAAGCATATTGTAAAAAGTCACTGCTCCTGGCTTGTGACTCAGCAGTCTGTGAATCTGGAATTAGATTACTGTTTGCATTCTTTTACTCCCTACTGGAGAAGTAATATTGCAGACTTGAAACTCTACTGATATATCCATGTTAATGGATGCTTTTACTATAAGTTACGACAAAGATGTAAGGAAAATCTTAAGCATATGTCATTGAAGCTTACTTACTGCAAAATTCCTCCTTACAGTTATAAATCTTAATCAAGGATGCATTTCCATGCGTCGTATTGTAATCAAATCAATGTACATCTGTATAGGGTTCAGAAGTCTCTCTCTAATCTGAGAAATATAACAGATTGATAATGAACAAAAGAGAAGTAAGGATATATTCAATATTCACTTGATTTAGCGTGTTACATTGAAGATGACCCAATGTTCACCAGTTTACTTGTACCTGTTTTTAAAAATAAAGTCTAGCCAAACTGCAAATATGTTTAGAACCAGAAACCTGGCAACACATGCTCTGGTTATCCTATAGAGATTGTCCATTAAAGTTCGGAATGTTACTATAGCTCTTATCTCCACAGTATTTTAACACCGTTGTATAAAGATATTTATCCTTGTAGCTTCACAGTGAGGTAGGGAAGCAATATTGTGATTTATGGTCACTAAGTAGTAGGAATATTAAAAAACTAATCCATAAAAGGTATCTTTCTTCCTATTGACAATTGACATTAACATGCTGTATCCCCATGAACAGAACTTATCACCAACGCAAGGAACTATTCGACCAGAGGAATGCATAATAAACACATAAACGACCCCCAAATTCCCTCCTAGTCATTGTAGCCATAAACTTGAGTCAGAACAATTGTACTTTGATTTGGTTTTATTTTTCTCAACAGTTGTTAAATACGGCAATACAATTTGACACCAAAAAAATTATCTCTGAGGAAATAATTTTATGTTTTGGGAGGATTTGCCTACTTCCCTAACAGCATACATGTCACTATGCACTTCTTTTCACAGTTCATTGCCAGACATCATGGCAGCTTGCCATGAAATTAGGACATACCAGTCTCCTTTTCACCACAAGCTTTGTCAATGCTGCCATAGACACAGAGCTTCTAAGCTCCCTAGCAACTAGGAAAATCATAGCTGTCACAAAGTCATTGTTTTCAAGTTCCCTGGATCCTAAGACTTTTAATTTGGATATTTAGTGGGAAATGAACACTACTGAAATTAATTCTCTCAGCAATTAAATTCAATGCAAATGTTCTGGTCTGGGCTTTTGGAATTTTTATTTCACTAAAAGTATAAACTATATTGCATAAGTGAAATTAATTCTTCCTTTAAAGGGAATTAATTATGATACCCAGTCATTGGAAGATCCAAGAAAAATCAGACATTCTGGTATGTTGGTATTTTCAGTTCTGAATCAGAAGATGAAAAGCCTCTTTTACATAAAACATTTATTTAATAGTAGTACATAAAATATATCACTCAAAACCTCTTTCTATTTAGGACGTAGGTGTTGTGCATCTTGAGATGGAGAGCAGTAGAACGCATGCACAGGAGTCAAGAAAAGGGCTAAAAGGAATGCTAATAGCATCAAGCAAGGCATCAGCAGCACAAGGACAGGTTGCAAACCACAATACTTATTCCTCTGTTTTTAAGAGCTACATTTTCCTAATTTTTATTACTCTATATGTTAGTTAGACTTAGTCTTATGAGTGGCAATATTTTGTCATGTTGAATTTTAGGAAATAAGATCACTTTTTCATAACTGTGCAAGTCTTCATCAGTACAGCATTAACTGCAAGTATGTTGCAAATGTCCAAATGAAACAAGAAAAGCATTCTAATCATGTTATCTTTGTCATTTGTTAATTGTGTTCTCTGATCTGAGTGTATGTTAATGGAATTAATAGTTATCCGAATATTTCACTATCAACAAGGAATGCTTTTTACTAAGGGACAAATAATCAAAACAGAGAGATGAAACCATCTATTTGATGATCAGCTTACTAGGTGTGCCTTCTGAGATCCAACAACTCATTCTGATTTTTAAATGTTGGTTGTTGGAGCAACAGATAGTTATTACATCTTGATGGGCTGAGATGAAAACACTGCATACTGTATATTAAGATACAGGGAGGTGTGAGCATGGCTTTTTTAACCTGTCTTTGGTAGGCATCCAAAAGTGTCAGCAGTGATTTCATCAAGTATCCAGCACTTTCCAAAAATAAAACCAAAAAACAAACCCTCAAAGAGTATTCACATGAGCCATCTGGTAAAACAGCGACATGTATTAAAAAAAAATTTAAAATGAAAAAAAAAGAAATCCCAAACTGTATGAAAAGCCATCTGTATTTCTTCAAGTTTTCTCGGTCTGGCATGCTGTTTACTGTTTACTATTTCCCAGGCTCAACCATACTGGGACTAGAAGTACAAATGCCAAAATACTATAGCTAAAACCTACTGGAAAGTAGAACATACAGAAATGTCATAATAAAATTCTCATTGTTCTCATGAGATGCTCAGGCATGTTCTGCAAAAAAGGAATAAGAACAACTGTGATATGTTTGTACTTTAAGATAATAAAAAATGATGAAGTCACTACCAAGCATATACTAAGGCATCCCTCACTCATTTTTATGCCACCATTGTTCTGCTGTGAAGCTTATTTCAGCAAAGATTCAGGATAACTTTCTCTTTTGCAGTAGCAGGATCATTTCCTCAAATAATCCAAGAAGCATATATGCAAAATGTGTAAATCCATCTGCTCTGGGGGTAAAACCCACAAATTCTATTTTTGCCTAAGAACCTAAGTAGTTAAAAGATTAAGTTATCTAGCAGACATATTGTTACTAATCAATGAATGGGGGTTAAATTTTACTGCATTCTTCTAAGTATTAGGTTTCATTATTATTCTCACAAAAGCTTCACCATTAACAACTTCAGTTTCTAGTAGTAGAGATCAAAAACTGCCTGATATGTGTTTCAGAAAAAAAAAAAAAGCAAAGGAAAATAGAAAAAAGCGGCATAAAAAAAAATCAAAGTCAAACCCAAACACCACTCCCCTTCCCAAAAAAGAACAAACACAAAAATAACCAAACAACAAACCACACTAAGCAGCCAACATCTCCTCAAATAGATGGATTGCCTATTTATACCCATCACAAAGGTGTGCACTGCTATAAGAGTGTCCCTGGAAAGACACTGTTCTACAGAGACTTACCCTAGGCATGGAATGATCAGAAGCACCCTAAAAAAATGTCAGAACTCATTAAGCAGGAGCTTCATAAATGCCAACAGATTATTCTAGCCATAAAGTTACAACACTAAAAGCAGATTATTTCTATGGGCTTTGAAATCAGGTATTAATAGTGTATATCCAGATCCTCAGGAGGTGTAAGACATTGTAGCTCCACTGGCTTCCAACACAGAAAGACACTGATCTGCTTGAAAGAATCTCCCTTTGGGGAGCTGTTTCCAAGTTGTGAGATTTGTATCCAATTCTTTGTTTTTATTCTTTCATGTTCCTCTGTACATTCATCAAATTTTACACAGCACCAAATTAAACCCTTTGAGAATGAGTTCCATACAAAAATAATTTAAAAGCCCAGAAATGTCAATTAAAATAATGTAAAACATTCATAAATTGAAAACAAAACTACCATTATTGGTCAATAAATTAGACAACGTAGAATTAAACTACCAAGGGATAGAGTTAAAAAACCCAAAGCAAACACGCAGTTCAATGAAACTGTAGAACTGGAACTAATGAAGCCTGTCCTCTGATTTGTGTCCTGTGGTAGGATGTTTTTTGAGTCAAGAAAGTGTGAGCACAAACTGAAGCTTTTTCTACAGTACACCTAAGATCTGTCTTCTGTAAGAATTTGCTGAAATATCTAATAACAGGAGCCTGTTGGCTTTTCTTTCACCTGTGGCATTTTTATCAGGTGCATCCCAAGTACCCATTTTCATTAATTAATTAGCTATCCCTGGAAAGTCTTTACTTCTGTCAGTCAAGAGGGCTCATCAAAAGTGTAAAGACGGGATAGTTCTTTGAATGTATTTTTTTTTCCCGGGAAATCAGCCCTCTGATCCCAAATTTCCATGGAAGTGAAAATATGAAGAACTATTAACTTCTTATATACTCTTAGAGAAGCTATACCTTTTATACTTTTATCTTCTTGTACCTGTTAATCAAAAAGGATATTATTCATATCTGGGTATTTTCTGTATTTTGAATTTCAGTGTTTGCTATTTAATAAATAAAACAAAGCAAAACTATGCTCTTACACTGTATCAGGTCATAACAATCCAGATTACAGATTAGGAGTATTTACTGATTCCTCTAAAAATCATAGAATCATAGAATGGGTTGGTTTGGAAAGGACCTTAAAAGGTCATCTAGTCCACCCCTTTTGAAATGAGTAACGATTATCTTCAACTAGATCAGGTTGACCAGAACCACATTCAGCCTGGCCTTGAATGTCTCCAGGGATGGCACATACCACCTCTCTAGGCATCCTGTTCAGGTGGATTACCATCCTTATTGTAAAAAATTTTTCCTCACATCCAGCCTGAATCACCCCTCTTTTAGTATAAAACAATCACCCCTAGTCCTGTCAAAACAGGCCAAGCTAAAAAGTCTCTCCCCATCTTTCTGAAAGGTGCCTTTTAAGAACTGAAAGGCTGTAGTAAGATCTCCTGATAGTTTTCTCTTCAGAATCTTGCAGTATATGTTGAGCTCAAGTCTACCTTCAGTATGTTATTACTCACAGGCAAAGCTCCCTCTCAGTTCACTAGAGCTTGAAGTCTGAGCATGTAACTGCCCTATAAGAATTTTTTTAATTGAATATAATCTTGTCAGCGCACTCCGGTTAAAACCTGGGTTTTATACTTCATAAAAAATCATGAAAATAGCACTGAACTATCATGCACTCATATCACTCTGGCTATTAATTTCCAAAATGTTCATGCATTTATTGTACATGACATCTGGATCAACTTGTTAGTATATGTATGTCATTAATTATTCATTTCTAATTAATTATACTGAAGATTTTGCTTCTTGTTCTGCTGCTCATTATAAAAACTAACCATCTTACAGTTACTTGACTGATGCAAAATCCCAAATGAACATGGTTAATACATGCCACTAATAGGATGGGTACACCTCAGCTGAAGGTAGGTGCAGTGTGTTGGCTGGTAAGAAGTCACTGATGAATCTGCTCTATTGTTCACTTTCTGAAAATACCTATGTGAGCTTTAAATTCTTAAATTGTACTTGTGATCTTCACTGATAAAAATACAAACATTTCAAAAATAATTTACTGTTTTTTTAGTAATCCTTGTAGCTCAAGTATTACATTAGCTTTGTAGTTGCCCTGAGCATGTATCTATTGATATAGACCAGAAATTATATAAAGCTATTACTAATCTAGGAATTATAGAAAATACGACAATAGTTATTAGCAAATATTCATTATTCCGTGGTCACTTGAGTATATTCAAAAACATTCCCATCATTAAATAAAATAATATACTCTCAAGTTAATATGACTTTTTCCAAAGGAGAAAATAGAGATAGAGAGCAAGTAGACATATTCCATAATTAAAGCTACTAAATTCCTCTGTATATCAGCTGAAGGCTTTAAGCACACTGCAAGCAAATTAGAAGAGGATTATCTCTATGCAGAACAGTGAAGACTTACCAGTTTAGGAGCACACCAGCCCTTCAGAAAAGACTACATGTGAAATGGCAAAAAAGTTCTGCTGCCTAATATGCACAATAAGAATACAAGTGAATTGACAAAGAAGTGTTTCTCACTTTTCTTTCATATACTGATTAAGCAAAAAAGACATCTAATGCAATTCTTCACAAGGAAAAGTAGAAGAGAACAGGTTGTGTTTGATGGTTTCCCCTGTTTTGTGCGCTGCTCTTACAAGGCTCTTCTGGAGTTCTAGGTGGGAGTCCTACCTAGCAGACATCCCTTACTCCAATTCTGTGAAGTGGCAAGATGCAAGTGAGTTGGATCTTCAGAAAATCCAGATCCAAGACTCACAGTAGTTAGTTTTTTTTTTCCTTATCCTTCTACATCATACCCCAATAATACACTATGAATAGAAACCCAAGAACATAAATGCAAATCAAAGTAGCAGAATGACAGTAGCAATAAAGAAAATCCCTTCACCGTCCCCTTCATCCCTTTCCAAAAAAGAAAAAAAAAAAAAAAACCCTCTTTAATTTCCATAACTTGAAAATATCTTTTATGCTTTTTACAACTCATTGAATGGTGGGTTCATAAGCGCTTTATCCTCTCATTAAATTGTTAATTTTCTTAGTGTGGTTTTGATAACACGTCATTGGATATTGTGTCTTTTTCTCTGTGCATCTATCCTGAAACTTACCTTGCAATCAATGCTCCCAATTAAAGGATGACTGTGGAGCATTGTACTTCAATCATATGACACTTTATGTCTTTGAAAATCAAGTTTCTGTTCTCTCTGAAAGATACAGATTCTTGTTAGAAGCTTGCTATTCTTTCTAGGGATCAAAATCTCCCATTTTACTTACCTCAGCGGATGTTTTCGTAGTCCAAAGATCTTGTTGTGTTGACCTTATCAAAATTGGTCGTCAATAAGGGGTTGAAAAAATACTGTGCTGCAATTTAGGTTGGCAACCCACCCAGCTCCTACCTCAGATGTCCTCCTTGAGAACCCCAAAACACCCTTTGTCTGGAACCCCTGCCAAATACCAGCACAATATTCCCCCCCTGCAAGGACTGTTTCCTACAAATATCTAACTGAATGCTTTTCTATAGGAAAAAAGTCAATTTTAAAAAAATTAATACCTCACCTTTACTTTTTTAACTAAGCCAATGACTGCTGTTTTTTTTTTTTTTTTTTGAGTAAGGTATGATATTTGTATGTGTGTTTATAAACAAAGTTTTTCATTTTGTCTATTAGAAAAGCAATAAGTAACAGCAACTAATTTTTACTTCATTGTAAAAAAAATCATTCAGCTTACAATCTTTAGTGGCTGCCAGAGAGAACTATATCTCAAGTCTGAATCAGTATAGGAACTGTTAACATGGTTACTTTACATAATGAGCAGCTATACAGAATGCAAAAATCAGCAGCATAATTACTTACAAATGAATAATTAATAGCTTGCACGCCAGTTAAGAGGTTCATCAGAGTGACACAAATTCATGAACATTTATGAGCAATTAATAACCAGAAAGTCATTGATAGATGGGACACAAAGTGTACACAGAATCTTCAAATAGAAAGAAATCACATTTCCCATCCATGAGGTTGACAACCGTGTGCGTCAGAGAGGTGGAAGGCTAAGCTTCAGGAACGAAGTGCCTACTGTGGAGGAATGGAGGGTCCTGGTACTTGCACATTAATAGCTCATGTGTAAGGATCCAGAAGCGACATAAACCTTCCAAGAGCAAAATTATTTGCAATGATTGACATGCTTTAGAAGATGAAGCAGAAACGGAGGAGGTGGGAGAAATGGATAGAGGGAGAACAGCAAAAAATGGCTTTCTTCAGAATCCACAGATGTTCAAAACTAACAAGTTCTGAACCATGGCACTGTAACTGTCTTCTCTAATAGGTATAAGTAATAAAAGATTTAATGAGTTTTTCATTTCTACCCAAAGGTGACTAATCACAGCAAGAACAAAGCAGAGCTCCTGCAGTGCTGTGTAAGGTTTGCTACAAATGCTTTGGTTTCCTACATGTTCCTGATGTCTCACCGGGAGCACCTGAAGAATGAAATCCTGCAGACTGTAAGAAAAGTCTGTCAAATTATTAGTTACTTAACGACAATGTATGAGGGAATTTCAGAAGTTTAGCATTACCAATAATGACTCTACATGCAAAATTCTACTTTAAAGCATTTTTAATAATATTCATACCAAACTGCATCTAACATTATTAGACCTAGTAATGAGGTGAGATTTTAATGGGTTTTAAGTGGAACCTCCTAGGGAATCAAAAATCCCATTATTTTCTAATCATTTTTAATAATAAAAACACCAAACCGTCACAAGATAGGAAAGTCGTTTTAGCGAAGTTTTAATATCTTATTATTTCTCAGGGTTTGTAAAGCATAGAAGCATACATAGCACACAAACTACCCCAGTGTATGTGTCTATGTGTAACATCTGTAAAGAGATGGTTAAGGGTCGACTACTTCTGAAAAAGAGAAGGCTAAGGCACAGCCTATCCTTTATTTCACTGAGGCAAAAGTTACACACAATGCCATGGGTTCAGCAGTAGCAGTCATTTTCCCCCTTCTTGGTAGCTAGTGCAGTACTGTTTTTTGACTTTTGGCCTGGGAACAGTGCTGATAACACCAATGTTTTTAGTTATGGCTTAGTGATGTTTGGTCTGGC
>JAOEHY010022879.1:0-19677 GCA_025447955.1 Psilopsiagon aurifrons
AATTTGCAAGCTTTTAGCCATTGTTACGCAAAATCTTACTTTGGTGTCCGAAGAAACATCTTTGGTCTATGAACTGGTGTTAAATTTATGAACTCACTGATTTACTGGAATAGTTGAGGGGGTGTTTGAGCCCAGGTGCCTCTGCTTCCACAGCTTTAAAAAGTTAATACAGAAGACTGCAAATGTCAAAGATAAATAGATTTCACTGGGGTTTTCAGACACTCCAAACAAGATCTCCTATGAAAAAGAGTCCCTTTGTTGTATGAGTCAGACACGTTTTGGAGCAAACCAGCTAATCTGCCGTGGTAGTGTAGAACCACTCACATTTTAGTACCTCTTTTGTTAGAACTTAATCTGTGGTACCACACAAAGCATGATTTGAACCTTCTGGAAGTGTTCGTCTTATTGGAAGTGTGATTTCACAGTGCAAGTGTAAGGTTTCTTGCGAGGACTGCCCAGCCTGCTGAGCAGGAGAAGAGGGAGCAGCCTTGCTGGTGTGCTTTGGCAGGTATGGTGGCACCTGGTAGCATCAGTTCTCCCTCCCTCTGTCCTCTACGGGCCCGGTGTATGCAGATGAACTGAACTGTGCGTGGAGAACAATCGTCTGCCTCTCCCTTGCTGTGACCTAGGTCAAGAAGTTGTTTTTAACTGCAGCCTCTGATTGCTATTCTAGGAGAAGGCCTTCTGGCAGACTGCTGGCCAGCGTTAATTCACGAGTTTGAAGTGCCCTGTCAAACTGGCAAGATGGGAAACTCTTGCCAGCCTGCCTGAGTGTGATCCCTTTGTGTTTGGTCTTAGACCTTCACAGCATACACCACGACTGCTGCTGAGTCAGAAATACTTGGTGGTCAAAGGAATATCATGTTTCACATGGAAGCATGCTACTTCCCTCTTTGCTTCTGAAACCTTTAATTCTATGTTTTTCTTTATGTTCCTTCCTGCTCATCCCCCCCCCCCCCTTGTATCATGGAGCTCTCTTATGACAGCAGACTGATAGAGAAGGAAGGATGCTACACAGACTGATAACCACTTTAACATCTACAGATGGAAATGTTCTATTTGCATTACACAGATGACCACCAATTGAAAAGTATTTTATTACGCAAGATTAAGAATTATGAAAGACTTCTCACCCTAAATGTCAGTTAATGGTAACGTTAAATCCCAGCTATTTACTTGAAATTGATGCCATTTTGCTGGGGTATGTGTGAGAAAAATCTTTTCTGTAGTGGCTCTGACATTTTTCTTCAGCCTGAGTGAAGAGAGGGAGAAATCATAAACTGTATTCAGCCACTTAGCTGTCATGTGCTTCTGTATCTGGAGTGCTGGATGCATGAAGCTGCTGTGAGTTCTGCAGGCCTTGATGCTTAAGCGCAGGGCTCTCTGCCTTCTGTGCCCTCCAGGGAGCTGGGGTGGAGCCCGGTGGGGGGAAGCTGTGTTCCCACTGCTGGCAGCTCACCCTGGTTACCTGGATGTTGTGAACAGGGGTAAGGCTGTTTGATCAAGCGAACCCTGTAGCTGCTCTGATGAGTAACAGGTAGAGATGGGAGTTCTACCTCCTTTTTATCTCCAGACTGGGATAAAAGTCCTACCTTATTATGAAATTACATCCTGTCTCAAAAATATGGGTGCCTGTTATCAGAAGAGACAGACTGCTTGGGAAGGTGTGGACACTGCCTTAGTTAAGAGGTATAATACTTCTGATGTCCTATCAAGGGACCCCAATATCCCCCAAGAAACCTTTCAAAAGTGAAATCCCAACGAACAAACAAAACCAACCACAACCGCATCCCAAAACTCCAAAGCAAAACATGAATGAACAGAACCTTGCCTGCAACATGTACTCTTGGGCAGTAAAAAACGTCTGTTTCCGTTGTTCATTCCAGCAGTTACTGTGTCACATCAGTCAGACACTTGCATCTCCTTCCTGTTAAAGCTTTATCTTGACTGAATGCATATGATTCATTTATGCTTCCTTTTTTAAGTAACAATAAAACTGCAAATCTGGGTAGCTTGGGGCTGTGGAATATTTCATCATGTTGTCATCTTGATACACAAAGCACCTTATGGAAATGTTAACTGTATGGAAAAATTTTAACTTTGAATAAATTTGGTAATTCTCTCTTTCTGCTTTAAGCTCGGTTTGTGATGTTTATACTGTTCATGCTAATATAGGTAGTACTTTATGCAAATTAAGTAGTAATAGTATATTAAGTATTAGAAGTGGGATTGAGTACACCCTCAGCGAGTTTGCCAACAGTACACTGGAGGGAAGGGGTTCCATCCAGAGGGACCTGGGTGGGCTGCTGTGAAACTAATGAAGATCAACAAGGCGAAGTGCAATGTCCTACACGTGGGTCGGGGCAGTCCCAAGTACAAACACAGGCTAGGGGAGAGAGCCCTGAGGAGAAGGACTTGGGGTGTTGACTAACAAGAAACTTAATATGAGCTGACAGTGTGCACTTGTAGCCCAGAAACCAACCACATCCTGGGCTGCATCAAAAGGAGCATGACCAGAAGGTCAAGGGAGGTGATCCTGCCTTTTGCTCCTCTCTCATGAGGCCCCACCTGGGGTATTGCATCTGGCTCTGGGACCTCAGATACAAGAGGAATGTGGACTTATTGGAGGGAGGCCAGAGGAGGCCCCAAAGATGATCAGAGGGCTGGAGCAGCTCCTATGAAGAGAGGCTGAGGGAGATGGGCTTGTTCAGCCTAGAGAAGAGAAAGCTCAGGGGAGATCTTAGGGCAGCTTCCAGTACTTGAAGGGGGCCTGCAAGAACTCTGACTTTACAAGGGCATGCAATGTTAGGGAAATGGTTTTAAACTGGAAGAGGGAAGATTTAGAATAGATATTAGTAAGAAGTTCTTTGCTTATGAGGTTGGTGAGGCACTGGCGCCGGTTGCCCAGAAAAGCTGTGGCTGCCCCATCCCTGGAAGTGTTCAAGCCAGGTTGTGATGGGGTTTGAGCAACCTGATCTGGTGGAAGGTGCCCCAGCCTTTGGAAGGGAGATTGGAATTAGATGAGCTTTGAAGATCTCTCCCAAAGCACTCTGAATAAAGGGCTGAGGTTTAATGTCATAATGAAGAAAATTGGTGCTTGGCAGTAACGGTAAAACTATCCTGAAGCTGTTCCCAGAAAACGTGAGTTGTCCCTGTAGCTGTCTGCTTTCGAGCTGCATTCAGCAAGGTACTTTTTTCTGAAGCACATGCGGGTTTTGTCATTGTGGTTTGGTTTTCTTCCATATTCTGGAATTTTGCTCGTTTGTGTAACTTAAAGCAGGTTCTTGTCTGAATTCTGTGCTTAAATTCAGAAACTGCGCTGTATGTTTTTTTCAGAGGAGAGCCTGCAAGCATTCAAGTGCAGTCGCTGTAAGACCTGGGCCTGTAAAGGCCCTTTCTGTACTGACAGGTACTCCAGTATCGATTGAAAGGTTTTAAATAATGACTTATTGCTGTCTTGCTTTATAAACTCATTGTAGCATCCAAATATCCTAAGCCACTGATACCACTAGAGACGCCAGCGAAGGAGGTAGTATCACCAGAGACGACCAGTACTCTTGGTACAGTAAAAATAAAGTGTGTTTGCTAAGACATGGCATTGCATAAGGCCAGTGGGCTGCTGGTTTGACAGACTCTTTGCTTGCTTGGTTTGATGCAGTTGGCATGTATTGCTGCAAGAAGTAAAAGTGAACAGGTTTTGTTTATTTATAGTAATATAAAGCTTTTGATCTCAAGAATTTTAGTGATCCCCATAGTACTTTTTCTTACTGTGGCTAAAGTAGTGTTTCAGGTCCAGGTTTTGTGGAAACTGAGCTATACCACGGTTTCTGTATACTGAGCCAGAGATTTCAGACTGTGGAACAGCTTCATTTACTTGGAAGAAGCTCAGTGTCATCTACCTTATGCCTTTTTGTAGGAAAGTGCTGTACCTTCTATTGCGTGGTCCAACAAATGCAGAAATATTACTGTTATAAAACATCATTATTTAGTTAGTTGCCTCTGCACTTCCCCTGAATTGATGCTTTAGAAAAGGTAAAGTTGAAGATTGCTCCAATTAGAATTTGGTATTCAGCTTTTGCATGTGGTTCAAGCATGTGATGTGTACAAAATGGGTGTCATGCACGAAGAGCTTTTTAATCATGATTTAAAAAATAAGAAAATCGGAACTTTGAGCCTTTGCTCTTTAACTGTGTGTGTCTTGTGTAAAATAACACATTTCATATATAAAGGGAAATCTGGTAACTGTCTAACCTGAGGAGTAAGGGGTATGTTTGATTTAGGTCTTTTTAGGAAAGATCACTTAAAATGCAGTTTGTACTTACAATGTGACTGAAACCTTTCAGATTGACGATCTCCCTGGACTAGGCCTGAATGCAGTGGATCATGTTTATTCTGTGAACACAGAAGCCCGGTTTCAGTGTGTATTAGAAATCAAAAGAAAATCAAGTCTACCTGTTTCTTTAAGAGATTATTTAGTTTACTCATTCAACTGAAAACTCTTAGCTTTAGTCATCCTTATTTATTATTTAATGCAAATATGGACCTACAGAGATTCTCTGGGACAGAATCTTCTTTAAAAAGAAAAATAAATGGAAAAATGAGATAAGCAGATCGTGCAAACAGTGCTTAAGGAGAAGGAGGCTGCCTTGGACCTCTCTGCTGGTGTTTATTGTTTCTACAAGAAGTGGCTCGTATTGAGGCAAAGCTGAACCTGTGTGTGAGCTGTCTTGTGCTCCCTTTCCTGTTTCTTTCCCCTTAAATTAGCACAGCGTTATTTCAGAAACCTGACAGCATGCGTTCTTGTTTCTGGTTTGTTGCTGTTTGTGAGATCTTCCTCTAACATCCATAAAGTCCCTTGGATTTTTTTGGGATGTGACTGACCCTTGCCTGAAACAAAACCCTTGCTTCGTCTGAAACGTGGGGAGTGTGTTGTAAGGCAGAGCCCATGAAATACCATTTTTTTTTTAACTCAGCAAAGTGCATATTCCATTCAAAATTATGGGCTATGAAGTCAGGTGATTTTCCCGGTGTTCATTTACTTTGTGTTCTTAGATATTTGTGTATTAATTATTAATAAAATACACCCGCTGGCAGCTGTAATGCATACTCAATCTTGCTCTACGTCTTTTTCTGCAGCGTTTGCCAGTTTCCACTTGTATGTGATGGGCTCATCATATATATTGCTTTTTGAAGTATTTCTTGTGGATGAGGGTTTTTTAAAGTTTAATTTTGACAAACTGAGATGCTTCAGCTTTTAATGAATTCCAACAGGTCATTATTTTAACTTATATGCTTCTCTCTACATAGTAAAAAGAATAAATAGGAACATATTTAAGACTGCAATGTTGCGTTCTTGGAGTTAGGGCATATTCTGTATCAACTCTCCTATTGCCTTAAAGCACGCATACAGAGCAGTGGCCTGTTTTATGCTTTCCTACTGCTTGTACCCAGGGATAAAACCTTTCTTTCTCGTGCTTGCTAAATACTGATAGACTTTTACAATGTCAGATAAGCATTTCCAGAATTAAAACTTGCCTTCAGTTGCCTTCACTTGCCACAGTTCAGCAGTGATCCTGGTGAAAGGCGCCTGCATGACCTGGGGGAATGCTGAAGCCTTTGAAAATCTTCTTCATTTCAAAAAGGATGGAAATATTTGAGAGGAAAAGGCTTCAGGCAGGGTTAGGGTTAGGGTTACGGTAGGTGAATCTTGTCCATGCCGAAGACAGAGCTTTGTCTGCTTTGGGGTGTGTTGATGTGCGTTAAGTTTTATTGCCACAAAGCTCTAGTATTTTCTCCAGGTCAGAAAGCTTACTGTGAACCAGCAGGAAATACTTGCATTTTGACCTGCTGCATTTCAATTTCAGACATCATCAATTTCTGGTTACTGTACTGTTAAAGTCACTTTTTCCTTGTGACTTTCAATTTTTTGCTCAATAGCTTTGGACACTGCAGTGATCCATCTCTTCCTGCTGGCCAGCTCACTGTAGCATCTTACAGCAAGACTGAATCACCCGTCTCCATTGGGATATTATCCCATCTTTCACAGCAATCTAAATGGGAAGAAATTGTATTTCATTTCCTTTCTTGAGATTCATGGAAAACTGGAGAGAAACGTGCATGCAACAGATTGCTTTATCCAAAGATACTGAAAGATGGTATCTTTTAAATACCATCAGCTTGTATTTTCAGGTTGCAAATAGCCTTTCAATCCAGCTGTTATTTTGCTTCATTAATCCGGGCAATGGGCTGATTTGTACAAAGCAGAAGTAAAGATGTGATGTTACAAATGTAAAATTAACTGTTTTGTTCAGGATGAGAAATAAGAATTGCCAGCTGGATCCACAGTCGTCTTGCCTAATAATGATTTTTGCCAGAGAAAAGGGATGAGAGATGCTTGAACCCCTTCCCGGTTTTCCTATTGCCTATTTATATTATTTCATACATCAAAGTAAATAAGTAGCTGTAAAAGTGGCGGTGCTGCTATAAATAACCAGCTTGGTGACCTTTTTGTCTTGAAAATATCAGGCAGACTCCATTTGATTGTGTCCCTCTCGCTGAACAGAAGGAACATGACAAAGGTGCGGTTGTGCTTCTGACTGGTTCCAGTGTGGAATACATACGGCTCGTGGTTCACTCATTTATTCGATCTGGTTTGCCAGCTAGAAAAACAGCCTTAGGTTTTGTAATGTTTTCACTGTTGGTTTGTTTTTCTGGGTTGGATGCTAGGAACCTACTGTATGAGCCTCATTTCCATACTTGTATTAGTTTTTGCAGTAATATGGCTGAGGTTTACTGTAATTTCTGACTTTGTGTTAAATCTCAGTTAAAAAAACAAGCTCACTCTTCCTTTCATGGCCAGGGAAGAATAACTACTCAGATGGCTTCCCCGCAGTGGGTATGAGCATGCACAGACCAGCTGTGGATGAGCTGATGTGTGGGAGATGTGATATGGGTGTGGATTTGCTGTTGGTTTCGCTGGTGTTGTTGCAAAGGGAGTGTTCTGTTCTTCACCCATCCCAAAAACCTCTGGGAGTGAGAGCCCCTTTTTCCACTTTCCATACTAGCACTTCAGTTCTTCCCTGGGCATGGCTGTACCCCTGGGGGGGCACAAGTGCTGGGGTAAAGGAAGAGTCCCAGACAGATGATCAGGAGGGAATTTAGGAGTTGGAGGAAAAGTACAGGATCACCCTTGCAGCAGCAACGTGACTTCAGCTCGCTTCAGGGTGCAGTTTTGTACTTGACCTGCTGGTCTATCTTCCCTGCTTTCTCAGGGGAAGTGCCCTGAGGGTTCTTGTGCCTCAGGTGGGAGTCTGGTCTGGTATTTATGCCCCTAACAGCACATACAGTGACAGCAAGTCTCCCAGATTACCTTTTTTTAGCATTGTCAAGTACTTGCAATTATATCTGCTCTAGTGGAAGTGTCTGCCTATGGCAGGGGGGTTGGAACCACATGATCTTTAAGGTCCCTTCCAACCTGAACCATTCTGTGATTCTATATTTGGGAGCATTTTTGACATTTTTGTCAAAATTCATCTTGTGTGACTACGTAGAGAGCTCTCTCCTCCCTTTCTATGGCTCTCTATCCAGGATTATTCCTCCTGGGATCAGTGGCTGCCCCCTGAATCACATAGTACTTTGCTTCAGCACTGAGGAAAGCATCCTCAGTCTGAATATATCCCCTCCTTGCTGCTGGAGAAGAGGCTGTGTAAGCATTGCTTAGATTTTGGAGTAGCAGATGAGAATGAGGGAGAGGACGGACACTGGAGGCACACTGAGATCAGACAGCATGGAAAAAAATGTAGGAGTGCAGATTTCGTTAAGATCTCCAGTAAATACTGATGTTACAGGTATGTCACCGATGTAGGCAGTACAGTAGTGCCACAACGTACTTTCACTGCCAAGGGGAAGGGTGTTAAATAGAGTCCATATTTCCTCCATGTAGAAAATGAGACAGGCGTCTGTGTGTGGAAAACCTGGGATTTAGCTGCAGGTTTGTGTTTGTAATTTACCAGTTTTCAAGCTGGTTAGCAGAACTGGAGGTGGAGGCCGTAATTTCAGCACTCACGGGAGCCTGCTGTGTGCTCCCGGTGAAACTGTGATAGGGGAACAGGTCAAAACAACTGGCAGTGGGAAAGGGAAACGTGCCGAGTTGAAAAACAAAGGCTGTGCTAAGTGGTGGAACCATGGCTTTCCTGGACTGCCACTGGGTGGTTTTGTGGGAAGATGAAGCAGCACAGGACTTAAATAAACAGACCAGATTTGTAGTACTTCATGGAGCAGAGGTCCGGAAGCAGGTTTAGAGGGAGTGTGTGCGCACTTGTGACTTGCAGTGGTGTGACGTGAGCTGGAGCCTGTGTTAGTGCTGTAGTTGAAAGCCGCAGAGATGCTCTGAGCTGGTTGAACCTCTGAGATAGGGCTCTTGCTCATGAAAGGCTGCAGAAACACCGGCTCAGAGAAGGATTTCCCTTCTTTGTCTTGCAGAATAAAGGCAATTAGTTGAAAGAATGAAAAGCGAACTTGGTCAGAACCGTTCACTTGTAGGAAAAGTATAAGGTTGTAGTTCTGTTGTCATGTGCTTCTCCCTGTTTATAGGACTTGATTTACAAAATTCTCAATCTTAGTAATTTCAGTTCGTTTTCATGAAAAGATATTTTAGTAGAGCTTAAAATACATGTGCAGAATAAATTCAGAAATAATGCAGCTGCATAATGACCCAGCATATAATCTATATTCTTATAAAATAAAGGCAAAAAGAAATCATTTTTAGGTAAAGTTCCGTGTAAAGTGTGTTTTATCTGATTTTACATTATGCATCCTTATATGACATTGATTCCTTCAGCTGTTTGCCAGAGATAGCTGACATTGCAGCTTGGCTTTGACCATGCAGACTCAGATTGCTTCACCAATGCAGCCAGAAGCTACTTCAAGTTACATGGGGAAGGGAAGGAGAAAGGAACCCACTTGATGAATCGACTGTGCTGCCTCTAGCAGTAGGTTAAGAGTTAAGAATAGCTTAATTGCTGCCGTGTTCTGTATTCATTAAGCATTAATATAGAGAGGTGCAAATTATCTGAGTGTAATATGTGGGCAGAACTTACATTGTCAGTGGTTTCTTACGCTTTCCTTTTGCTGATGGGTATCAATAGTTTCTTAAGGACTTCAGGGAAGCTCATACTTTTGTCTTTATTGCTCCAATGCAGTGAAAAATTAGGAGTGTAATTACACTTAATGTGACTGTGCAAAAAAATAATCAACATTGTTCAGTTTATGTGTTCTCCTCACTCTGAGGAGCTGTCTTAGTGCCGAGACAGATAATAAGCAATAAACTGTGCATGCATTTAAAGTTGTTTCAGAGAGAAGCTTATTTCTGCTTACACGCTTTTCAAAGTTGTCCTCAGGCAGGAATGAAACTTTCTGCTTAAGAAAAGGCTGGTACTTAACTGGTATGTGATTTAATGCCAATGTTTTATGGCTTTCTCTAAAAACCATAGTATTGTTCTCTTAAAGGGAAAAAAACCCCAAATTCTACCAAACACATCACATTTGTCAGTTGCCCTCCTGGGCTAGCTGCCTGCAAGTGATGTTTGGTATTGGAAAGGTTGTTCCTGTTTGACTGAGTACAGGTACTGCTGGTAGCAGGGACTGTGGGACGCGCTGCTGTTGCCAGTTTTGGAAGCATCTCTTTTGACATTAGCCAGATCACTTTTTATCATTACAAGACCCTTGGGTCCTGCAAAAGGCAAAATCTCACATTCTGTGCCCAGGAATGACAGTATAAAGAGCAAGTTTGATGAAACAAGCCAGTGATCATAGTGTAGACCTTGCCCACTACATCTCCTAGGAGGCACCTGCCCCCATGTTATTAATATACTCAGAGCTGTGCTAGGGCAGGGGAGGAAGGAGTGTCCTGGTTACCCCAGAAGCTGCACAGGCTGTTGTTAGCAACCTTCATCCTGCTCCAGCAGGGTCTGCTGCTGGCTGCAAGCACAGGATCGTGTGCCTGGGCTTTCAGGACTCTGCTGTTCCCTGTTCTTCACAAACTACCTTTTCTCCCTCATTTTTCCTTTTGGAAACAGTGTGGTTCTGGGAAGGTAGGAGAAGGGCAGCTGGGAGAGGAAGTATAGGAATAAACTAACTCATCTCTTTCCACTTGCTTAGATTTCTTTTTAAAAACAGGGCCTGGGGAGAACATCATTAAAGGATATTAGAATCGTGCATAGAACTCCCTAGATATTTCATGAGCACTCATATGTAGGCATCAGTGATGCCTAACGCAGCTGTATTTAAAGATGATGAAAGATCTCTTCTAGATCAGATCTCTTTGGTTGTGCACAGAGCTCTGATAATTCTTGTTAACAAATCTTTTGTGGTTTCCCACAGAATTGCTTTGCTTATCCTCTTACATGAATGAACCTGTTGTGGAGGATAGCCGAAAACCTAATCTGACACTCTGATAATATGTAGATAGTAAGGTTTTACTTTTTTCTAGTTCCATCACTGTTGCTGAGCTGCTGCTTTGCTCAACTGCAAACGGGTGAAGTGATTGATAGATACTTACTTTGACCCAGAGATGCCTGAGAAAAATCAGTGCTGACAGAGAAGTGCCAACACCTCATCTGACTGAAACACAGTTAGACGAGTATATTTGGATGAGACTAATTCCATTCTAATATTGGTCTGAAGTACTTACCCTGTCTTTTTCCACAGCTAGTGGAAAGGGTGTTGTTAATCCTAGGGGAAAATTTGTTCATCTGAAGAGAGACTTGCAATGCCTTTGGGAAGTGTCCCTCCTCTAGTTCCTGGGAACTCATTGCAGTCCCCAAGGAGAGGGTGAAGAGGGGAAGAAGAGCCAACCTCCATTTCAGATGATGGGCATTTGCTTTTTTGAGGCACAGGCCTATGACTGTGGAGGGCTCACTCCAGTCTGGGAGTTGCTGCAGCCAGTTTATTTCTTGGCAGCACTCAAGTACCTTCTTATTTTTTTTATTATGTTAAATAATGTATAACCATTTCCTTCTGAAATGCACAGATAAGAATACCATGTTATTTTTCCTCTTCGCTCTCCTGTTATTGTTACTGTGCTTCTGGCATTTTTATACAAGCCCTTTGGCTGGTTTTCCTCGCATTTTCCATTTCTCACTGAGGAAAACAGCTCAAATGCTGTGTTTCTGTCTTTAGACTTTTTATTACAAACTGCAGATCTTTCTGCATTGGCATCATTTTAGCTGATTAACCCCTCGAATCTTGAGTCAAGCATCTTATTTCTAATTCTTTTCATCTGCAGTTTGAGACCTTGATAGGCAAACCACTGCAAATGCTATTTTGTGTGAACCTGCTTGAATGGAAATGAAAGGCTGACCTTTAAGTTTATAAAGTACTGATAGGGAACTAGACTAGTTCGGGGGTGGGGGACGGGGACCCAACCTGTTAATGATGAAAGCAGTGATTTGAGTCTCTAGATACTTGTTAGCATTTTATGTTTTCTCCTAGATTCCCTGTCAGGGTTTCCACCTGGGGTCTTTGGGTTTTGTTAAACTGGTTTGAAATGATATGAATGGCGCATCATGTTTTCAGAAAGGATAATAGGATAGTTACATTTTATGTTCATAATATTTGATAATGGACATCCAATAAGCACTGCAGATAAATTTGAAATGAAGTTCTATGATATTTAAACCTGCATGTGGTGAGATATATTGTACCTTTCTGTTGCTAAAAGCATCCATTCTACGGAGGAAGTACTGACCACCAGGTGAGGTGATGCACAGTAGCTGTATTGCCAATCACAGGTTTGTTATTTCCTTTGGAGCAGTCTGGCTGCATCCAATGTAAGTGGCATTTAGCCCTGGAATTCTTGGGGGGCCCATGCCTCCCCCACCTGCTCAGAGGGGTTCGCAAGAATGAACTGTGCCCAAAATTGCTCCCAGGTTTTGTTCTCAAGGGTATTGTTTGGCCAATGCCAGGAGCAAACAGCAGTCCTGCAAAGATTGCTCAGTGCTTGGTCCAGTAGATGCAACAGCAGTTTCAAATAAAGATGAGAATCTCTTATGCTACTTCAAGGTTGTTCAGGGATGGAGATGGAACGTGCAGTCACTGTGTGATTTCTCACAGTGTTACACAGAGTATTAAAAAAACGTGTAATGTCCTATTTATTTTATGCAGAATATTTGTTTGGACATAATTATAGCAGAGAAATTATTCTATCATGCCCAAGGCAGGGGGATTGGAACTGGATGATCTTGAGGTCCTTTCCAACCCTAATCATTCTATGATTCTGTGTCCTCTGTCTATTCATCTCTTACTAGTGCTTTGCTCAGCTTTCTCATGTGCATGTGACTGAACAGGCCAACAGCCAAGTTTATATTTAGCACTGCACGAGTCAGCATCCTTTCATGCCTTAATCACTGTAGTAACAGGAAACCATTTGGGAGTTATAACAAATGATGCGGAATTTTTTCTTTGCTGCCTACTTGTGGGTTGTTTTTTCCCATTGGAATCTTAAGGGAACCCAATTGAAGATCAACGGACATGGGTTTTCAAATTTGTGTTTTGCTGTAAGTGCTGAGATTTTGGCAGTTTGTTAAAACATTGAGAAAAACTCAAAGGAGGAACAAAGGACAATTGGGGTGTGAATATGAGCTTATTCCATGAATGAACTCATACATGATGGTCAGAATTTACTCTTAAGGATCTACCTGTAGATACTGAATGAGCACTATAACACGCATCTCATTTCTATGTTTCAATCCAGAATTCTGGGGATAAAGATCCTCTTATGGAATATCTCCTTTTTTAATAGACACACCAGTTGCTTGGATTTCTTGTTGTATGCAAGTGAAGCCCTTGCTATTCCATGATGTGTATCTGAATGATTTGCTGAAATGATGTAGACAGGCTTTTGAATTTGAGGCAAAACTCTTCCTAATTTCTAAATAAGAACCTAACCTTCAGATTCCTCTTCCTTCGTTAATCTTTTAAGATTTGGGTCACCATTTAAAACCTTTTAAAACACTGCTCATATTTTTGTCTTGGACTTGACAATACTCAGCTGTATTCTGTGTCTTCCTAGGGCAGCCCTGGCCATAGTACCTCTTGTCACTCTTACCGAGTTTCATGCTGCTGGGTGAGAGTAAAAGATTGAGCTATAAAATGTAATGGCAGTGTTAGCTGCAATTTGAATAAAACATAATGCATACCTTTAGGCTTGCAGGTTCTTTCGTATGCCAGTTCTTAAAAAATTGATAACTCAGAAACTGGTGATGGCAACTTTCTGGGTTTTGGTGGCTTTATTTTTTTGCCAACTGTCTGAATGAATGCACTCTGGTTACCTGTTAGTCCACTGGGGGGGTTGATCAGCTAAGAAGAGTAATCTTAAAACTAAATTCAAGTACTTGGTTTAAATTGGCTACAACTGGCAGAGTTAATGTAACTTACCTGATTTGGGGCAAGCTGTGGGTAATAGTAAACTCGTGTTGACAGATCTGTATTCCCATGGGCTCTGCCTATTAAAAAAGAAGTGAATGTTTAGTTAACAAAAATAAGGTGTAAATTCAGAAAAGATCAAGGTCAGGTTTAAGAGGCACTTAATTGTTTTTCTCTACCCCCCGACTTTGCTAATTCATTGCACTTGAACCTTGGATTCTAACTAAATTTATGGTAGTGAAAGTCAGATAGAAAATACCAATATTCCTTACTCTGCCATGTCATTTTATTCCTTCTGCAATAAGATTGGATGAGGCTTGGAGCAACCTGGTCTAGTGGAAGGTGTCCCTGCCCATGGCAGGGGGTTGAAGCTGGATGAGCTTTAGGGTCTTTTCCAACCCAAACCATTCTATGTTTCCATAAAGATGAATTCTGGTGTCTGACACAAGATGAGCTGGTGAATGGCTGTTGTGAAATGCAATACTGGAGTCCAGTACTGCCTCTTTTCCCAGACATCTAAACTCTTGGAACTGTTGGATTCTGACTGAACTAATCTCTTGAAAGGAGATTTTGCAGTTTGGACTTTGTTTTCCCTCCAGTAAAACAAGTGAAGAGCATGTTTCCTTTGCTGTACTCTGAAGAATTTTTTTCATGGGGTGGTTTTTCTTTTGCTGAGCCTTGGAAATTCAAATAGTCACAACAGTTTCCTATGAATAAATACCTGATTCTGAAGCACATTTTGTATCTAGAGTTTTAGAAGATTGCTGTCAAGAATTCTTTTGTCTCTGTGGGATGTGTTCCCCAGGTGCCTTCCAATCTTTCAGAGTTTTAAAGTATGTTATGGTTTAATGGGGTGGTATTGGGAGTGGTTCTCTAAAAAGGTTACTAGCTTTCATGCCACAGTGGTTATTTAATTCTTTCTGCTTCCATTCTTTTTCCACCCCCACCCCCCCAGTATCCCAGCTTTAAACTAAGCCTTGGCCTCTGCAAGTCTTGCTGAGCTGGTCCTTCTCCATGGGGCAGTGCTCTGTACCTCGCTGTGGCAGAGCCTACTTCATCTGTCAGTGAAGTCATCTTCGTGCTTAAAGGGTTGTTTTGGTGCTCCATGGGAGACAGGTTTTTCCTTGAGGCTGGTCCTGCACGTACTGTACGACAGGGTCCTGAGCAGCCTGATCTGGTTTGGCTCTGCTTTGTGCAGGGCTGGGACTAGCTGTCTCTCCAGGCTAAAGACTTGGCTTGGCTAATGCAGAGAAGGTGTTGGGATTGGAGGTTCCTTCCCTGGAGCAGGAGCAGGTTTGATCTGCACTAGTTATCTGAGCTTTCTCTGTTTGATTTCTCCTATCTCTGTCTCGTTAGTTAGTACATGTAATCCCAGATTTTTCCCCCAGATTAATCTTTATGATAGAAGCTGTACATCGGGCAGATTGCCAGATGAGTTTGGCAGGACTCTCTTATGAAAGAAAGTTTTTGCGAATGTGTCAGGAAGATGCTGTCATCTATGCAAGAATTTCCTATGGCCAGACAAGAGCAGTGTGGTCTTCAGAGCACAGTGCCACCACAGTGCTGTCTTAGTGACCCCTCTTTTAATATCAAAGTGCCTTAGGTGCCCTGCTTCATAAAATGGCTATTTAGCAGATATCCCACCCTACTGAAAAAGGTTATGTCAATGATGAAGTAATTTTTGCTTATATTTGATCCTTTGCTGTTTCCCCCTACCTTGCAGTAAGTTATCATTCCTCTAGCCCCAAAGTAGTGTCCCCCAATCTTCCTTCTTCTAAAACCATCCCAAAATAGTTCTTTCCTTATGATCTGGAGAAGAAGGTTTATGTTTTTTAGTTAATGTGTTTTGAAGCTCCCATTATTCATAGATGTGAAAGTTTTGGGTTTTTTTCCTACCAAGTGTTTGCCCTCAATTCCTCCTTTTGGTAATAAGTTCCTAGAATCAATTATGCACTGGGTTTTAGCTTTGTTTAATAGCTTTCTCTCTACACTGAGTGGAGAGTAATTACGTAGACTGCCATGTGCTATCAAACTCAGGAATCAGTTGTAGTTAGATCCACAAGACTGATGTTAAATCCAGTAGTGGCTCGTAATATTTTGTGACAAACCGAGTAGTCTTCTACCTTTGTGTTTGTACCCACAGTACTTCACTTGGGAGTTACCTAAACTAAGTGGTTATCATAGTCAGGGCAAACTATGAAAAGATGTCTTATTCAGAGGTAGATAAGAGTGTTTCCTGGAAGTTCATTTATGTTACAGCTTTTTATCTTACTATTTTAGTTTCTCCTTTACAATAGGTTTGAATGTAGAGTGACTTGGATACACGAATACTGACTCTAGTCTATGCTGTTCAGACATATGCTCAAATGTTCACAGCCTGTGTCTCTTCATGTTCTTGGCTGTCCCAAGTAAGATTTGAATACTTGAGGTTGTGCTGTAGGCTTCTCTCATGTTGCACTATTTTTTTACCTTTGTCTGTAGAAGTACCTAATGAAAAGTATGGAAGGAACTTGTCAAAAGCTCAAGGTTCATAATACTGGAAGATATTGGGGCAACTTCTTTTTCTGCTTTAAAATGGGTCTTTTGCTCAACATCCACATTTCAGAAAACCTACAAATGAAACAGAAGCCTGAAAAAGTAGGTTTTCTTTCCCTTGCCCTGTGGAATGGGTACCTGTTGCTGCTGCATTCTGTGCATCACCTCTAACAGTCTGTATTAGCTTCCTGTAGAGTGCTCTGTCAGGTTCAGGAGTGACGTCCTGGTCCTTCCAAGCACTTCATCGTTTGAAGCCAAAATATATGAAACTTGCACCAAATGACCAGACTTGTTCTGTTATTACTGGGATCAGTGGTCTCTAATGGCATTGTAGTATTTTTCTTTCATTCTCATACTAGCTATTAAAAGATGCCTTCTGTCAGAGCAGAGGTAGGAGGTCTTTTGCAGACTGTCTCTGGAGGAAAGGTTGTCTGCTGCATGCCTAGAGGTCTAAAACCAAATAATTAATACAGTTCTCTTTAGATGTCCTGGTTTGTCTAATTTTAGTGTGTTTTTCTAATTCTCAGTAGTTAAAGATGGCTGTTGAGCTGCTTCTAATGTATGCTGTTACTTTGCATAATGACTTATATTAGTGTAATCTTGTAATATTTCTCTAAGACTTTTTGGCTTTAAATATGTTTGGTTTTTTTTTTTGGTTTTTTTTTTTTTGTAAAATAATAAAAATGTAGATGTGAAACATTTATCTTCAAATTTGAAAGCTGTTAAATAACATAACTGCTTTTTTGCCTGCTAGTAATTTGATAAATTATAATAAGCTGAGTTTGTGATGAAGTGGCTAACTTTCTCATTTCATTTTGACTTCTCTAGAGAAGTTGGAGATTGCCCCACCATCTCCAGGACAACTGAAACATGGTAAAAGAAGAATGTTTGTTGAATGTGGTTCAGTACTTGTGCAGTCTGTGTTTCGAATTGCTTCATCTTTCTCCTACAAGTGCTGGTCTGTCCTCATCCCTGTCGTCTGGAGTAACAGAAAACCAAAGCAAGCACCAACTGCCACTCTGCCACCTTTATTTCATAACACCTCATCTGGGGAATGCACACCATTTAGTAAAAGTAGGACAGCCCAAAAGAGATGGCGTTGTTCAAAGCCAGCAGCAAACACTGGTGTTCTAAGCCGAGCAGTGTTGATGCTGCAGAACCTTGCAGGGGTTTTGTGTTTAAAACTATGAACTTGCCTCTAGTTGCCTGTATTTTAAATGGACTGAGAAGTGGGATAAAATTGCAGAGAAATTGGAGACAGGTTTGGTATTCTTTGTAATACCATACTCATTCAAATTCTGGATTAGTTTCCAAGTCAGTGTATTTATGTGGCTTTATGCTCTCAGTTAGCAAATACATGTAGTTGCACCTTTTGCTGTTCCACCTATCTACACTTACTTCTCTTTGTGGGTTTTTTTCCCCTTGGTCCCTGGGATTCTGTTTACTCCTTGGATTCCAAAACTATGACAATTTTGGTAAGAATTTGAGTGCCCTCTGTAGCTCCAGAGTTTGGTACGCACATTTTGGTACACACACAATACCGGGCACATCTGTCATATCTGGGTGATTTTTTTTTGTTGTTTTTATTTTGGGGGGTTTTGTCCTGCAGTGGTTTAAGACAGCAATTGGAGAATTTCATACATTCTGTGCTTTAGTCTTTCACCGATGCATTATGTGTTTTTTGCAAAGTAACTCCAGAAGTCCAGACATGTTCTACTACGTAAGCATGAAAGATCTCTTGAGTGTGGCTTTCTTTTCTGATATGGTTGTGGATTCATGCTGTCTGTGAGAGGTAAATGCAAAAGGGACTCATTCCAGTTGCTTTTCACACGACTGTGAGGTTTGTGCACTTTTCTTTCTTCTCTCTTCCTATGCGCGCATCTCTGTAAGTTTATGAAATACAGGAGTTCTTGTCCCATCTGAAGTGGAAAAAAGCTTCAAACCTGAACAATGAAAGAGCTGGTGCATTTTAAATGTTAAAAAGAAGTTCTAATTTTAAGCTGTGTTTTAGTCATGTAGTCTGTCCTCAGTGTTGTATTCAGTCTTATGAATCCGGCACCTTGAAACTCAGCTGGAGGCTATACTATGCAAATTGAATCCATCTTTATCAGAAGCGTACAAGCTAAAATTTGAGGGAGAAAATGAAGCAGGACAAAAAGGAATGACACGGTAACACTGTACTTGTTAGGAATTATTATTCAGACCAGCGTGTTCCAAGTTCCTACAATATAAAATATTTTCACGCAGGGTTTACTTGGAGTGTCAGGAGTAAAACGAAAAAAAACCAACAAACACATGAAACAGAAGATGGAACTTGAATTCTTAAACAGTGGACTGAGGAGCGGCTTCAAGTCTCGCTTGCTCTCAGCATAGGTCCCAACCAAAATCAAGATACAGATGTCTGGGTCGAATAGTGAGATAGTTAACAGTGTGAAACCAGTGAAAACCATCTGTAGATTCAGTTGAATGAGTTTTGATGAGAATTGCCTAACTGCAGGTCATACTCTTAAAATATGAATTGTTAGGAATGCATGAAGAAGCTTCTGCACCGCAATAGAGAGGGATTTGCAGAGAAAGGGGATTTGCTTTATTTCAAGCCTGAGAAGAGTGTAGAGAGTCTAGTGAGATGGTTTGGTCATCCTTAGTGATACTGTGGTTGGAAAGACTAAATAGTACCAAAGTTTGTGTAGTTTTCAGTGTGTGTTTTGTGCTCTAGTAGGCATAAGTGTCTTCCATCCAAAATTGTACAAGTATTTGCAGAGTAAGTTGCTTTAACTAGTTCTTCAAAGGCCATTAGTAACAGTCAGGTGTAGCAAAGGGTTTTACCAAACCTGCCTGAAACAAAGTCGTCAATAGAAGTCGTGGGAAAGGGATTTTGTGTATGTTCTGCTTGTTTCTCTTAAAGGCAGTATTAGACTGACATTGCGGTTGTTGTGAACTAGGGAACTCTTACAAATATTTACTTTCTCTTTGTTACTTATTTCTTTTAGTGTTCTTCCACAATGCAGTACCTTTTGTAGGGTTTGGATTTTTGGATAACGCAATTATGATTGCTGCGGTAAGTTCACTATTTAATTCCTCAATCAAGTCAGTAAGCTTCATATCGTTCAAGTAATATAAAACAGACTAGACTGAGAGCTTCAGTAAGACTCTGTATCAGCTCACCCTTTTAATCTTTCTTCTTTAAAGAAGAAGTCCACGCTGTGTTCAGCCTTTGCCCAGTGCAAAGGAGTGTTGTTCTTTCTGAAGGCCAATGTTGCAACAAATTTTACTGAACTGAGAAGAAACTTGATTTTTTTCCTCTCCTAATTCGTGCTGTAAGACACATTTATGATCCTGTAGTTGATACGTTTTTTTACTGATTATAACATGTTTATAACGCGTTGATGAATATATCTTCAGGGCTTTTACTGATGTGTTCCTTTCTTCTGAGTGACGCAGGCACTGTTAGTGCTGATGTTGATTTGTACTGATGCAGCCTGGCACTTCTGATCTTCTGCCTAACACTTGCAGTGTACTCTGTTTGTTTGAAAGATTAAATGGGCTAGTGGAACAGAAACTGTTCCTCCTGTAGATCTGTCAATGAGGATAAATTCCACCTTATTCCACGAGGATGATGAGGGGACTGGAGCGCCTCCCGTGTGAAGATAGGCTGAGAAAGTTGGGGCTGTTCAGCCTGGAGAAGAGAAGGCTGTGTGGAGACCTCGTAGCAGCCTTCCA